>JBCHJU010026103.1:0-11897 GCA_039654505.1 Plocamopherus imperialis | reverse complement strand
GTTGTTGTTATTATTATTATTATTATTATTATTATTATTATTATTATTATTATTATTATTGTTATTATCATTGGCGCTTGATGTGGCCAAGCTATTGCTGCTTTCTTGTTTTAATTTTGTTTGGTAGGATTTGATTTGTAAAAACATTCTTATTACTTTTTAATTCTTTCCATCTGATTCTGCCTATGCATCTTGGGTACCCTATTTCGAGGGCATTTTTTTTCTTCTTTAGAGCTTTAGTGATTGTCCAGGCTATACAAAAAGATTGAGAAAATAAAACAATAATTCAGCATTTTCTTTCTCAGATTGCCTTAGAGTTGTTTTGATGTTAGCAGGTTTTTCTTTTCGCGGAATATTTCTTTGGCTTCTCCTGCCCTTTTCTTAAATTATGTTTCAGAGCTGCCGTCTTTCGTTATGATTGCCCCAATATATCTAAAGTTCTCGACTTCTTCAATTGGGATGTTGTCTGTAGATCTGCTCTTGGAGTTACAGTTTCTTTGGAGAAAACCTTTGTCTTTTGTTTTTTGTTGTTTTTTTTGTTGTTTTTTTTTTTGGCATTCATCTCTAAACATGTTATTCTGATGTAGTGTTTAGTTTCTATGAACAATTTCAACAACCTTCCATGCTTCTTGCCAACAGCTCTGTGTCGTCTGCTTATCGCAGATGGCTTAGTGTGTTCCTTCCTCCCATGTTTCCCGCTTTCTCTCAACATGAATTCTATATATAGATGTTGGACAGATTTGTGGATCGCATGCATTCTTGCCTCACTCCTTGCACATTCCAATGTCCTCTGATACATCTTGGTCTATTACACACTTTTATTGCTGCCTGCCTGTTTCTCAAGAAACAAATTTCCCATGACTTGAATGTCCATGTATTCCAGCCTTTTCTGTGCAGTCAATCAGGCAAATTGGTGGATTCTGTCAAAAGCCTTCTATTCGCGTAATCATTGAAACAGGCAAAGTTATCTTCTGAACCCGTACATTATGATTTGTGCAATATTGTTCATGCAGAATATTCCTTTTCTGGTACCAATAACGGTTCTGAAGCCGAACTGTTCTTCCCCAATCTCTTTATCTACTTTTTTAGATATTCTTTTGCTGGTGCCTGACAACGTCGATTTTTGATAGGCAGATTCAGCCACAGTGGCTGCATGGGAATGTCGCATTTAGTTGGTGCTGAGGTGATGCGGTTTTTTCCTCCTATTTCGCCGGTCTGCAAGGGCAGTTGCTTTCAAAGGAGGAGACCGACTGGTGGACAGCGTATCGACACGCCTCTCGATCAGTGGTAAGAACTGACCACTGACTGTGGTCGATGTTGCACGATGAGATTGATTTTTTCAGAAGTTTTTAAATCTCTTCTTTGGTTCTCCTGTGCTCAGGTGTCCGGTGGAGAGATCACCATAGAGGACAAGCTTGGGCAGGCGATGGTCTTTCATTCTTGATACGTGCCTGGCCCAGCGCAACTGAGAATGTAAAATCATGGCCTCGATGCTGGTGATGCCAGCTTGATTGAGAACGTCCAGGTTGGTGACGAATTCGCTCCAGTGTATGTTTAGGATGGAGTGCAGACACCGTCGGTGGAAACGCTCTAGAAGTCGCTGGTGGTGTCTATATGTGACCCACGACTCAAAACCGTACAGGAGTGCGGCTAGTACTACGGCTCTGCAAACACGGAATTTTGTGGCTTTCTTGAGGTGCTTGTTATTCCAGACCCGGCCGTTTAAAGTTAAGTCCGTGTCTGATACAGACGTTGGGGAACAAGTATGAGGCAAGGGGCTTGATTATACCACAATGACATAGATCTGACACATTAGATCTAAACAATTTCAATGAGCCTCATAGAGAATAATTACAAACACAGAGGGAAGAAATTTAGAGAGAAAAATAAGAAAGAAAAATTTGCATCCACTGAGACTTGAACCCAGGACAGTGGCACCGAATCACCTTGCCCAAGAATAGAAGAGCTTTCTTACTGACCAAGCCAATATACTCCTTTTAAGAAAATTTTTTCTTTCTGATTTTTCTCTCTAAATTTCTTCCCTCTGTGTTTGTAATTATACTCTATGGGGCTCATTGAAATTGTCTAGATCTAATGTGTCAGATCTATTTAATTGTGCTATAATCAAACCCTTTGCCTTATACTTGTTTCAACCTCTCAGTAGGCCTTATCTGTCACTGTCTAGTCTGTAACTGAAATACGCCAATGTAACACCATGAGAGTGGGAGCCATGTGAATGGGATGTGGGGTGCCTGTCTTGCTTGTCTCTAATAGATAGGTAGGGTGCCAGGATGATACATGAAAATAAAACATTAGGACAAGAACAGCTACAAAGGACTCGGTGGTAACGGGTGGTTTATCTTATAATCCATTGCCATTTAGTAGTAATGGACACTTAGAATTCGCATTAGGAACAAATAATTGATAATATTTGCCCTGATGGCTTCATATTTTAAGCCTGTATAATATGTGTAAATTGTTCATTGCCTAGACCTTGGCCTATGAAAACATGTCTTTCATTTCATGTCCTATAGCTTAGGCAATGAAATCGTGAATAAAATAGGTAGTGGACCATCCAGTGACCATTGTGGACAGGAATAGACGGGTGACAGTAACCAACGGACCATTCAGTGAGCATTGACGATAGCCTGTGGTTAACCAGATTATCTGGTGACTATTCATGAAAGCGGGAGCAGAGCGACCATTGCCAACAGCAACAGACTGAGAGGAACGGTGAACTGGACCATTCGGTGGCCGCCAATGATAGCCCATGATTCACCGAATCATCCAGTGACTATTGACAATGGCGTGAGGGTAACCAGATCATCCTGTGACTATTGATGCCACCTAATATAAAGTTTGTAAAATTTAGAAAAAAGCAAATTTGAAGAATGCAAGAGATCTTGAGTGTTATTCAAAATGCCCTTGCCACCTTTCACCTGGGGTCTCAGTCTGTAGCATTTCTCGAATTATGAGAAAGTTTGTTTATATAGATCAAGAATCCCTGCACTAGTTCCTTTGTGATGTCCCAGTTAGCATTAAGAAAATGGAGTTAGCCACACTGGCCAAATCTGGGCTAAAGTGCCTATACATAAAAAAACATGTTATAAATTGTCAATGAATATCATGAATTGTTAAGTCACTGTTACAACTATGTAAGTAAAATCTTAAATAAGAATAGGGCATTATAGGGGTGTGTACAGCATACATTTAGCAAACATATTGCTTCAATTTGGGGTTTAATTTAATTTTCATTACTTTACCAATAAAATAATAAGTTTACAATACACTTAATCCCACACAGAGAGGATGGAGCCAAATGCCAAAATTTGACACTTGTCAATCATTAAGTAAGTGCTTATCCATGACGTAGGTTTTCAAAAAAATTACCCCCCCCACCCCCACCCAAAAACAAAAGAAAGAAAATTATTAAACTACTGACCCGAGAAAAGTTGAAAATAAATTGGCCTTTAAGAGTTGCATAGAAAGCTAAAATCAGTAGCGGTTCGTGAGTGATATACTTGGATGGGAATATCTGTTAAATTTAAATTGCGTTTCAAAATTAAAAGTCACATACTGAGGCCTAGATCTATATCTTCAAAACTACACAATGGATGGAATTGAGATTTTGTGTCTGACTCTGAATAACCATGACCAAATTTCTTAAATAAAGCCATCTGAAACTGAAAAAATCATTTTCGTTTGGTCATGGATACATGGAAAAAGCACACATAGTTTCAGAAGGATTAAAAGAGGGTTTTGGAGATTTAGACAATTTTCTGTAACTCTGAATTTTGAAACAAAAATATAACTTTTTATGTAGATACCAAAAGATCAAGCCAAAATGTGGACAAATTGCAGTTAACCAGTTAATTCATGCTTATGCTGATATGGTGATTGGTATAGGAGTTAAATTACCTTGCTATTGCATTATTGTAGCCATTGACCGTCCTTGACTTTACCACAATCACATCTGAGTAAAATGTAGTCGTTTTTCAACCAGTAATCATAATAGTTTATATGTTTATGATATATTTCATCTATGTTGTTAAAGAATGACGCAAAAGAATGAAGTTCGAGACTGACATTAAAACAGAAGGGTGTCTCTTGCCCACTCTGCACATCATATGAGCTGCCACTGGCTAACAAAGCCAAAACCAGAGCTCAACAATAAGACATCAAAGTAAAGTAAATAGCATAAAAAGCGAACATAGAAGAAGTGAATCAACTGCAACGGTATGGACATATCAGCTGAGCGAATGATGAGAAAAGAGATTTCTCTTTTACAGAAAGAAGCAGAAAATAATCTGGATCTCAATAATTCTTTTCCCAGATTTGCAAGACAATCCCCTGGCATATCGGGCTCTGGTCGGTATCACAGGGGTAATAAGCAGCACGATTCCATCGCTGGATGCTACGGTGTCTCTCATTCGGAATGCAGCTCCAATTTCCCCAACAGAGTATTTTCTCTTTGAGAACAACTTTGATGGCATCAATGTTCGTCTGATCAAATCTCTTGACAGAGACGTACGTTTTTGTTTCTTTTTTTTTTTGTGATCAATACTGTAAGGATTATATTGTTATACGTTTTTAGATAGGGAAGACTAAAATGGAAATATTGCGTATCGTGTATTAGATGATGGTAACTGAAATGGACCGTATGTCATGTATTAAATGATGATAGTGACTGAAATGGAAGTATCGTATGTCATATATTAGATGATACTGACTGAAATCAAAATATTGTGTGTCATGTATTACATAACACTGACTGAAATGGAAGTATTGTATATCATGTATTAAATGACACTGACTGAAATGAAAGTATTGTGTGTCATGTATTAAATGACACTGACTGAAATGAAAGTATTGTGTGTCATGTATTAAATGACACTGACCAAAATGGAAGTATTGTATGCAATGTATTAGATGATGCTGATTGAAACAAATAGTAAACTTCCACCTCCATCAAACCCAAGAGGCAGCCAGTTCTTAAAGGTATATTGTTAAGAAGCAAGAAGAAAAGGAAAATGCTGAACTTAAATGCTTAAGGAATGAAGAGCATAACATGGTCATTACCGATTTTAATGTACATATAAAGTAGCTTAAAAATCACACAGTTTTCCATGATTATCTGAGAAATATTGTAGGCCTGTAGATCATAATTCGTCTTTAAGTGTTAATTGATGCAAGTCAAAATTTGCTTTTCTAAGTGCATAGGCATCAAGTAAACTTCTCATGCTGTTGAATGTATTACATGTGTTAGAGGATTTGGGTTCACATTCCAACTTCACTGAAAGGAATATTTATTCACAGGGTCCAACTCCAAGCGATAATGATGACTTTGTGTCTGTCAGCTATGGCTTGAGATGTATCAACAACCTTGGTGAAGAGGTAATGATTTATTCATAATTGATTGCACTTCAGTAATTGGACAATCAAATAGGAAAGAAATATGTTTTACATTAAATCGTTTATAGAAAATATTAGATTATCTTAAAAAAAGTACAAAAAAACAAAAACAACCACCCCTCCCCCAAATAACAACCAGAAAGTAAGGAAAATGTAACAAACAACAAAAATATAAATAACCCATCACAAAACAAAAAAAGTTCCAGCAAAAACAAAAGAAAAAAAATCCCAAATCAACAACAAATTAAGTTGATTGAATTTGACATTTTTTACTTTAAATTTTTAATCACATCAGACGCTGTACTCTTTGGAGATTGTCTTTGGGGATGTCAACGACAATTCTCCTATCTTCACTGATCTTCCGTACCAGTTTTCTGTTATTGAAGAAAGAGTCAATGAATTTGTTGGTAGCGTTTCAGTAAGTGTTTGAGAATGATCCTCACCATCTCTTTTTCTATTTTTGATCTTATGGAATATTTAAATAATTTATTCCTTGAATTATAGCTAATGAGTTAAAAATTTTTATATTTTGTTTTTATGTTTCTTAATTTAACCACCTAAATCAAAGATAATGCAACCCCTCTAGGTGTTTTTGGTATTATTTCCTTTGCATTTTGCACAATTTCCTGTGTGAATAGCCATGGTTTCTTTTGCATTTCCAATAACTTCCTATGAGTTTAAGCACAATTTCCTCTGTGTTTTGGTTAATTTCCCATGTGTGCAATCGCCAGACTGTTGATGCTGATGAAGCCGGGCAGCCCAACTCACAAGTCGTCTATTTTCTGAATTCTCTCAAGTAAGATTTGAAAGCTTTTGCTTTGAGACTTAGATTTAAAGTCTCCTGCACTGAAGACAAATATTTATGTGTACAAATAACTAAAAGGGATTTACCTGAAGAGTGATCATGAAATATAGAACGTCATCTTGAAAGCCAGTTAGAGAGAACGAACGGTTTATTCCAGGGTAGAAATCTGATTTGCATAATGATTTACAATTCTGGTGAATGTTGAACTCAATGATTGCTGTTTTCTGACTGTCTAGCCTCTTTGGAGATGATTGATAATACATGTTTCTTAAGATGATTATAGTTTCATATGTCATAATAGTTGACTGATGACTGGTTATTTGTTAAATGGGAGATGGCTGATCATTATTCTCCAGTCACACAAGATATAACTGAAAGGAGAAGGTTGAAATTCAAACAGAGAAACAGTTTTTTGAATCAGCATTTAGACTTGCCATAGCCTTTGAGGCAAGAATACTGCCTCATAGTCTTACTCAGATTTATGAAAGACACTTTGAAAACTGTGAAAAGATAATATCAAAAAAATTGCTTGAAACTTATGTCAATCATTCACATTTCTCCACAGTGTTGCTAATCTGTGAGTTCTTTTCCATACACAGCATTATTGTATTAATACTTGAATTTAACACCTTCTATATACTGTTGATATATTATATAATTATATACATATACATATAACATATTTAATAAGTCTTTCTCTTTCCCTGATGACATTTCTGGAAAGTAATCTTCTGCCTTCATTTTCATTCTCCTCCTAATGCTCCTTTCATAAGCTTTAAATTAAACCTGCTCTCACACAAGATTCATTGTCTTATAGACTTTAGTTGTAATTATTACATAAAGTTTGAGAATGATTTTTAAAGGCATAGATATACATGAATATACATGTAGTGTGATTTTGACTTTTTGACTACCATGAGCCAGTATATCAAGTTGATGATTTAACTATTTTACTTCAATGTAACAACTCATGCATTACCAGTATTACATGTCTAGTGTCAAGCCATTGATCAAGGAGGACCATTTCCTATAAATTTTTAAAGAAAATCCACTCATTTCAATTTTACTGTAAATCACTGAAGATAAAAACAAACATTTAAAGAGAATCTCTTTTGGCGTACAATAGAAACAAGTATGATGCAGGGAACTTAATTATAGCACAATGAAATAGGTCCGACATGATAGATGAAGAGATTTCAATAGGTCCCCATTAAGAATAGTTACAAACACAGATGGAAGAATTTATGATTTGTTAGAAAAAAACAGAGAGAAAACTTTTAGTTCCACTGTTGACTGAACTCAGGATATTCGCTCTGATTCACCTCACCTAGAGAAGAAGAGTGCTTACTGAACAAGCCAGTTTACTCCTTAAAAGGAGCTTATTATAGACATACAATTTGTACAAAATACTTAATTTTATATCAACAAAGTGTTTTAATGTCTTTATTTATATTCTCTCTCATAAACCTTTCTTGTGCTTTGACCTCTTTTCAATTTTTTTCTTGCTCTTTGTTTCTTTCTTCTTTAACCCCCTTGTCTCTCCTTCTCAAAAGCTTATTTCCATTTTTTTATTGCTTTGTGGCCTCTTTCCATTTTTTCACTGTCCTTAACATCTCATATTTATGAAAGATAGCTCTCACTGTTTTTGTAATGTTAAATGTTAACTTCAATAATAATAAAAAAAAATCCAATATTGTACTTTAATAACATCTATTAGCCCAACTATCTTTTTGTCGATTTTGACATCTTTCAGTCAACCTTTTCACTATTTAGCCATTTTCTGGTCAATTTTTTTTTATGTTTGGCAGTCTTTCGGTCAATTCTTTTTCTAACTACTTATACCTTCTGTCTTTTTTGTTGTTTTCTCTCTGCCGATTGCTTACCATGATATATTACAATGTGTCTTCATACTATATGGCTGTGCAAAAATAAATAAAACAATATGTAATGTATTTTCCATGCCAGGAAATATTAATTCTAGAGCGAGGTCGTAGTTGACTATGAAAAAAAAATAGGATATGTGAAGACTTGTGAAGATGCCATAATTTGCAATAGATGTAAAGAAATGCTTGTTTTGACTTGCAGTGGGAGTGGGAATAAAAAAAACACCAACTTAAAATGAAAATTTTGTATGAATAATCAATTCACTCAATCTTTGTTATCTTTCTGATAAGCCTTTTCATAATATCTTTCATGTTACCATGCATTTTTTCATTTACTGACACTTCACCTTATGATGTATGAATCTTTACAAAAGTGAGTTCCAACCTTAAATTTATTCGTTTGTTTAATCAGGTTTACAATCAATTCCCAATCTGGAGCAATCACAACGTTGCAAGCATTAGATTATGAAACAACTACAAGTTATGAAATTGAAGTCATCGCAAGAGATTTGGCCTTGAACCCTAGGAGCTCCACAGCCACGGTCACTGTCAATGTGATTGACATCCAGGACAATGTTCCCCTTTTTCCAGAGACCAGCTACACAGCAACTGTTCCAGAGAACCAGCCGAATGAGCTTATTGCCGAAGTACAGGTGCGGATTATCCTTATCATTGCATCTTTATTATCGCCATTATTTTTTCTGTTATACTTTCTCCACATTTTCTTTTCTTAACTAATTGTGTACCATAACAAGTAAGTCAAAAACTGTTTCACCTATAGTGTGCAAGTATAGCTCCATGCATCCTTATTGTTGTGCCTGCTATGTTATCTTCAACGTCTTCACCCTATATTTTTTTACCATTGTTTGATATGTTATATATGCATAGTATTTGGATCACTGTTGTGGTAAAAGGGCAAAATTAAATGAAAATCTATTTGAGACTACTACAGACAGATTTGCAGCATGGATCCCATTAATGACTTGATAAATCAGTTGGTTGTCATTGGCTCTCATCCTTAAAGTTCACATTATTATCTTACATTATCATTATTGCCTCCATTGCCAGCAAAACGTACAAAAACGTAAAAGTCCTTTCAAGCCTTTTGGCTCATAGGGCTAGAGCCCATCCCAGTTTGCATAGCATGAGGCTGGCAGTGACAGATTAAATCCATCACTTTCTGAATAGCATGCTGTCTAGTGCAGAGTACTTTCCCTGCCAAAGCAGTGCCCATTTTCACCTGGGTCGAGTGAAACAACAATTAATTTTCTTGCTCAAGGAAATGGTGCTTACAAACCTATGAGCCCTCTGTATATAGTATATGATGCACTACTGCTCTGTCACATTGCCCCACCCCTCCCCCAATTTGCAGGAGAGAATACGTCAAATTGTGCTCAGGCTAACATATTGACATGTACGGTTGTCAAAGAGTTCATTTTACACATCATAATTTTTCTTTTTAACTTAACATTCACATTTCATTCTTAAAGGTCCATAGTTATAATCATGTCATTTTCATTGCAACTGCTCCATCTTAAAAGGCTTAAATCAATAGACCCCAGTTTACATTATTAATGATTGTTGTTCCACAATTGAACTTTACAGCACTAAAACAAATCAATAGATTGCTATAAATGGATTCCATTTTTGTGTCATTTTATATATAAAAGTAATGTTCATTTGAGAATTTTTATTGCCAATTCCAGCATTTTCAAACTGAAAAGAATGTAGAGGGAATTTGATGGGTGTATCGATTTCTATCGTATGTCATTTACATATAATATGTTGTTTTCTTCTGCCAATGCTCATAGGCTACAGATGCTGATTCCACTCCAAATATTGAGTATACCTTGGTGGGAAGTGACTCTGTGCTCTTCACTGTGGAACAAAATGGCCGAATTTTTACCACTGGAAACCTGGACTATGAGACTAAAACGACATACAACTTTTTTGTCACCACTGTCGATGGTCTCAATTCTTTTATTTCCTCGGCCTCGGCTGCTGTAACAGTCAATGTCTTGGTAAGACCATTTTTTAAAATTACTTTGTAAAAATATTTTGTTTCACTTTTCTTAATGCCACCTTTTTCTGCCTTGACATATATTTCATTCGTCCTTTGAAGGAGATTTGGTTTGGTGATTACTTACACAAGTATCAATCCCATGTCTACATTCAACAGATACATTAGTTCAATCTAATGCATTGATATGTTTCATAACTGAAAGACATTGTAATTTTATACCCACTTACAAGAGCATGCCAATAGATGGAGAAAAAACAACAAAACAATCTTCTAAAGATAAACACCGAAAAAAGAGAATGCTGGAAGGAGCAAAAGATCTTCTATATTGTTTTGCTTTCATTTTATGTGCGTGGTTAAAAAAACAACCAGATCGTATTGCTTTATTATATTTGTTATACAGTGGATGGTAAAATGTTTGCTATTGTCTCATAATGATATGTTTTAGAGTGTAATTGAATATAATATTTATACCTGATTCGTTTGGTGTGTTGTAAATTAAAAGAATTTTGCTTTCATTTTATGTGCGTGGTTAAAAAAACCACCAGATCATATTGCTTTATTATATTTGTTATACAGTGGATGGTAACATGTTTGCTATTGTCTCATAATGATATGTTTTAGAGTTTAATTGAATATAATATTTATACCTGATTCGTTTGGTGTGTTGTAAATTAAAAGAATAATTCAGTTTTCATCTCATTTCCCTAGGATCGTAATGACAATGCTCCAAGTGTGGTTTTGACAGATGTGAATATTACAAGGGAGGAAACCACTGACATTGGCACTATCCTTACACAGGCCACTGCCTTTGATGGAGACCCTCCAGTGAGTCTTTTTGGGGAAGCCCAACATAGGGAAAATAATTTGAAGACATTAATGTTTCAGTCCAAACACAATCATCTAAAAATCATTCTGAGATGTCATGGATACAAAAAAGGATGTAAGAATCCATCCCAGACAAATCTGGTATAGAAAAATAATGTCTGATGAGCTCAGTAAAAGAGAAAAACGTAGGATTCTTTGGACACATCAATAGGGTGATATACATAAAGAGTTCAAAAGTAAGTAAGTTTCAGAATTTTTTCAAATTAGAATTATCTGATAGATTTTATTATGAATAGCAACCTTCTCTCCTGGTCACACTCTTTGTATGAAATGTTTTGTTAGCTCAATAGTAATTTTTATTTTAGTCATTATTTAATCAGTGATATGTTGGTTTTGATTTTAGTGTTCACTATTTAATTCAAGTCTTTGTTACTTCTCTGTTGCTATCTTTTATGACATCTTTTGGAATATTTTAACATCTATTTAATAAATAGAAGTTAAAAAATTCCATCGCATGCACATACACACACACACACACACAAACACACACATGTATGGTGTTGGTATTTTGAAAGTGATTTTACGTTCTTTTTACATAGATTTATTACAATAATGATATTGAAATATGAAAGCGCAAAAATTATTCATCTGGTTTCCTGTTTTTTTTTCAGAATACACTTAACAGCCGTATTGCATTTGGAATTCAGTCTGTGGTACCCAGCTCCGGTCAAGATCTCTTCCTGATAAATCCTAACACTGGAGATGTCTTTCTTGGAAAAGCTTTCTCAACAGATGTTACCAAAGCTACCAGATATGAGGTAAATATGGCTAAAGAAAAAAGTATAAATTGATAGACAGACAGACAGAAATAGAGACAGGTAGGCAGGCAGGCAGGCAGGCAGGCAGGCAGGCAGGCAGGCAGGCAGGCAGGCAGGCAGGCAGGCAGGCA
>JBCHJU010025992.1:0-11899 GCA_039654505.1 Plocamopherus imperialis | reverse complement strand
TAATAGATGATGAGGAGCGAAGGAGACTACACCAAGTCTAAAAGCTCTATACGGAGGTATCCAGGTATCCAGGTATAGATCTAGAAATCGACCCGGGTCCCAATATAATCCTGCATATTGGGACCCGGGTCCGAATATTATTATAATATTTATAATCAAGTCTATTTGGACCAGGGTCCCAAAAGACAGCCAATCTTCAATCTAATTTCTAACCAAGATCTGGAAGATCTAGATATCTAGGCCCTAGATCTAGATCTAGATAGAAAAGATCTAGATCTAGATCTAGATCTAAATAATCTAGCTCAGTCAAACAGACAACGGAATGTTAGGCCTATTTCTATACCATCACCATACCGGCCATACGCCGCAGACAGATAGAGACGGTGGTCATTGTCAGTGGCAGTAGCAGTGGCTGGGAACGAGTCATTCTGAGTCCAAGCGACCAACCGGCATATGATCAATTTTGGGACAGTCAATAACGGTATGAAGGTGAATTGACACTGACATATGAGCGTGCTATTTTCACAATGAGATCAGGTGAATCCACATAAAAATATGAACAAAGTCTTCATTTACCAGGCCATCAATCTGGACAACTTGGACCTGCGCCTCTATCCCACGTTTAGTCGCCATTTTGTTTTTGATGATTTTGCGTGGGCTGTGAAAGGCTTGAGGCTGGGAATATGAAACCAGATTGGATAGACTGTGCACAAGATGACAGCAAACCAGCCAAAGTGTAATTAGCCAAATCCCAAGATCCCAAAATTACTCCAATGCCGTTAGCTCAGTTTTGTTTTGATTTCTATCAAAATTTGTTTTGGGCTTTCGGTTGTTGTTGTTGTTTGTATGTTTATTTTTTGTTTGTTTGTTGTTGTTGTTTTTTTGTTTTTTTGTTTTTTGTTGTTGTTGTTTGTTTGTTGTTGTTTTTTTTTTGGGGGGGGGGCTTTTTGTATTTTGTTTTTGTTTTTATTACTGTGTATTACATTTAAAGTGTAAGCAAAAAACCCATCACTGAAATTATAAAACATTTATTATAGGTGGAAGCACTAGATCTGCAACTTCAAGGTATGTCAGCGGGCTTTAATCGCGATATACATGTATAGTAGTATATTGGTGTTAGTGTTCGGCTACGGGTAGGTATGAGGTGTGATATTACTACTACATCTAGTCCATAGGCCTACCACGAGTCCTGCATGTAGAAGATCGAATTCATAAATAAAATCGTGTCCAACCAGCTAAACCCTACCCTTGAAAATACTATACCAAGCCCATTCTCAGAAACGAAGGTTCATTGGTCGGACATTGACCTCATCGTCTAAAACATTGTGTAGTCTACCTAAGTCTATTTCCTGTTTCTTGCAAAAGGCGATTAGGCGACTTCCAACGCCTGCATGCTATTGATTTACCAAATCAATCTGTGTGTCTGTTCGTCTCTCTGTCCGTCCCTCCCGCTTTGTCTGACTGTCTCTGTCTCTCTCCCTCACCCCCCCCCCCTTTCGTCTGTACAAGTATTTATAAGCTAATAATCTAATACAAACAAATGCATGGCCCAGTATCGAAAATAGGTTTGTCTATCTGATCAAAATGGTTCGTGGTCATATGCGTTTTCTGAGCAAAGCTTTAGTGTAGTGCAAGTTATTTAGTCAATCATTTTCACCTCTTTTTCTATTCCTAATGTTGCAAAAAGAACAACACTGTAATATTAAGCTTTAAAATTACGCTGACGTGCACATGCCAATTCTATGAAAAAGTGAGCGCAAGGCAGTGTGCGTACAAGTACATGTACTAATATAGATAGCAAACACCTCTTCCCTCTCGGCTAATAGTAATTTTGCGCTCGCGCAAAATCAATGGCCTCTTTCAGTGGAACCAAGCTACGGGATTTTTTCTTCAAATTTCAAACTCTTGTTTTCCAGTCCAAAATAATGATTATGATTGACATTGAGCTTCATGAAGACAACACACCATTTTCCTTCTTTCACTTACCCCTCTCCCTCCCCCACTCGCACACCCATTCTAACTACATTATAAAAATAGCTTCTGCGACCACCCAATTTGGTCTTTTCCCCGCTAGGCCAAGCTTATGACTCAACAACGTTAGAAGGCAATCTATGGCATGTAGTATGCCATACACATTTAGTACATGTGTATAATTGAATGAGTGTGTTGGGAGACAGGAAATAAGGGGTGGCCTGTCATATCGCTGGTGTCAACGAAATGACCCAAGTCCTGCGAGATCAAAGTGTTCACTGGTCATACTAATACTACAGGCAGCAGCAAAGCCGAAGATACAGTACACTGTCGATTGGACATGATGGGAAGGAATGGGCGCGGAAGGTAGATAAGTAATATACATGTAGTAATAAAGACAGGCATGCCGCCCAAGCGCATTCTACGTGAAGAAGGGAGGTTCGATTTCTTTTCTTGTTGGTTTCTTTTTACTTTTCATCTTTCGATGTCTTTCCCCTGTCTTTTTTTTTTTCAATTTTTTATTCCCCGGTGGTAGATTTAATTTTTTTATTTTTTATTTTTTTTTTTTTTGAAAAATGCCAAAAATCGCGGCCGCCAAAAATCGCGGCCGCGATTCGCAGGTCGCGGCCGCGACAAATGCAGATGCTAGATAATTATACAGATCTAAGCAGGGAGTCCAGCTGCCTATAATAATTATACGGATCTATGCAGGGAGTCCAGCTGGTTAAAATAATTATACGGATCTAAGCAGGGAGTCCAGCTAGTTATAATAATTATACAGATCGAAGCAGGGAATCCAGCTAATATAATATTAATTTTATACCGATCTAAAATTACTAATAATAACAGTTATGGCTGATTCACCCATTTTTTGCAATGGATTTGAGAGAGAACAAAAAACTGCCGCACTTGGGAGTGTTAGATAATATTTCAATTTCAAGCAATGAGTGGACAATGGCAGAGCTTGAAGATTAAAATTTACATGAAAACTCTCAAGACCTTCATTTTACTTCATCTCCTTCAAGTGAGGATGTGTAAAGAAAAGATTTCATGGACTGACCGCAGACTCCACTGTGGAGGGCAAATTCCAGAAATAAAACCCTAAAAACAACAGACACAAAAAAACACCACCCCCCAAAACAAAACAAGCCAAAAATCCTAGTAAAAGTAAGAGTCAGAGTATCATAATATACATGTATATATATATAGTTTTTTTTTTAAATAGCAAAAGTGGTTTATTAATTTGTTCAATAACCGTGATACCGATTTTGATAACTAAGACTAAGACTACTAAGAGCAAGTGACTACAGCAAAATATACTTTGTTCTAAACAAAGCTACATGATTTTGCTGAAAAAGCCAGTGAAGATACACAAGCAGCTAGCTGTGCATTAGTCGAGAAATTCTGGAATCTGAAAGAAGTTTAGATCAAAAAGTGCCCCAATACATGTCCAACTTCAAAATGACAAACAGCTTGTTCTGTTTTGGCACACCAACTGACACTTCAAAAAGCTATAAAATAAAATGTAAAACATTAGATGCTGCAATAAAAACAACGGCCATGGCACAAAAGTGCACGTATAAAGACACCAAGCCAATAAGAAGAATCTAAGAACAGAACAATGATTGTTAGAAATAAAACAGACATTTTGTGGATAAAGTAAAAACCACCTCTAAACTAAACTAAATTGTCATGAGGGGCTATGGAATATCTTTGAATCCATATTAACATAAAATCAAGTAAAAAAAAACCAACGTTCGGGAATTTCAATAAACATACTACTACATTATTATTTTACCACACACTGCCTGAGGAACTTTGTGAATAAAAGGATTACCCTATAAACCCTCCAAACTTAAATGTACATCATTAATACTAATATATCAAAATACCAGAATAATAGAGTACTTAAGGCGCGTTGACAAGAATTGTCAGCTATTTGAGTTTGTCAGCTATTATGAAGACTAAGACTATTTGGTCACCTTACTTATTTCTACCATTAATTATTTCAACACTACCTGAGTCTGTGGCTTTAATTTTGGATTGATAAATCATAGCACAAACTTCATCTGAATCTGAATCTGAACTTTGATATACGGTATGCAAAGGGCAATTCGGCCTATTCCGCCTATATATATATATATATATATATATATATAAATAAGTGTCTCATAAGGAGTATGGTGGCCAGATACAAAATACAATATCAAAACCAAACAATAACCTATGGGAAAGAGCAAACCAAACTAATATTGAAGAAAACCTGAGAAGAAGAAAATGGCGATGGCATGGGCCTACCCTTATAAAAGAGCCAAACAACACCACCAGGATGAGCCTAACATAGAATCAACAGGAAAAAAGAAAAGAGGACGACCAAGGGCAACGTGGAAAAGAGAGCTGGAGACAGAAATGAAGGCAGAGGGAAAGACCTGGAGCTAGGCGACACTTTATTGACGGCCTATGCTCCACAGGGAGTTGAAATGGTGATAAGCAAGTTAGTACAGTAAACATACCATAGAAAAGGGCAAAAGACCCCAAGAAAAACTCTGAACCAAAACCCAAAAAAAATCTTTAATCTAACTTGTGCTTATATACAAAAATAAAAAAATTGAAAATTTAAAGCATGTTAAAACTGCTTTCAACGAAGAGATTCAAACAATAATATCAAATACTGCTGAGTGAAATAAGTGTAAAAGAAAATACATTTTTAAATAAACATGACCTCCCCGTTAACTAAAACAAAAAAGTACATATGATTTGTACTTGTGAATCTCATATCTGGAAATAGACAAATGATAAAAAATTGAATTGTTGCCAACATTCATTCTTTAAAACATGAGAATTAAATCTTTGACAATATTTAAACAATTACAGCCTGAGTACGATTTAACTCTTTGGCTTTAATTTGCCCATAAAAATATCAGGATGAGTACATCTTAATCGGCTATGCCTATATATATAGTGGGTGCGAGAAAAAAAGTGTGTAGGACTTTAACGGACCACAACTCTCTTCAATTTGTACAGATCGCAAAAAAATTTCCTGCAAACCTTATTCAAGTTATTATCAATATATATATATGTATATCAATTTAAAGCAAAGTGTAAGCTGGCATAATGAAACGCCAATGATTTTAACAGGCCTACTCAGAAAACCTCACATTAACATTGCGTAAATTGTGTACAGGGTGCCTTTAAAAATTGCAAAGCCAGGGTACAGCGAGTCACGGGTTTAAAATTATTTTTGTTTATAAAACTACAATGTTTGTTGACTTGGTTGCACTTTATTTCATCAAAATCGACCGACGAAGCGGAAGGTATGCCCAAAAGAGTGAGGCATAGTAGCGTCCTAATCAAATGACATCGCTATGGTGGCCGCCGAACATAGGCCTGAGTGAAAACTGACCATAGAACGACCATGCTTCACTAAAATTGATATAACTTTGGGTTGCATGAACAAATTTAATTGGGATTTAGTTCAATTGACTCCTTATAAAATTCTCTACTAGTACTAGAGAAATTGTTTTATTTTCAAAAATCATTTTAAAACCTGTAACTCTATGTACCTAGGTGTGCAAGTTTTTGGGACACCTGCACAATTTATTTAATGTTGATATGATTTTTTTGAGTAGGCATGTTAAAATCGTTGGTGTTTAATTATACTGTCATATATTTTGCTTTAAATCGACATACATACTGATACTAAGAATTTTATTTCAATCTATGCAAATTGAAGAGACTTATAGTACGTTTAAATCCTGCGCATGGGATGAGCACGTCTTAATCGGCTATGCCAATATATATTGGGTGGGCTAAAAAAAAAAGGCATAGGAACTTTGATTGATAACCTAAACCTCCCCATCCCATTTACAGAGTTCATTGAAATTTGGCATGGATCTACAAAAAATAATTTACGTTAGTGTGACAAACATGAAATAAATTCATAATGGAATAAAGTCGAAATCAAATTATAAGCGCGATGTTATTAAGGGACCAAATATCGAAAGATTTCCTGTACTGACTGACTCATGGCTAGACTGTGATGGTTGATAGACCCAACATTTAATGACACATTGGCAATTCGATACTCAAAACTATTTTTAACGAAAGCAGACAACTTACGATTACTGTCATAGAACATTTCTACTGATCAGTTAAAACCAGAATTTACCATCTTTTGATCCACTTTTACAATTGAATTTGAATTAGATATTTTCTCCTACTTGATAGTAACACATTCTTCAAGGATCTTAGCTGAATTGTAGGCTCAAAACCGAGTTGATTCTCTAATTAGATCTAGGCCTATATCTAGATCTGCCTCTGTAGATCTAAATCTAAATCTATGATTTAGATCTAAAACTTTCAGCTCTGGTATAGACCTAGATCTAATTAGAGAATCAACTCGGTTTGAGCCTAGAAGAATAAATCGTCAGAGTGTCCTTATCTTTCATGTCACTTCAAGAAATAACACAAAACAGTAAGAACATGTGCCAAAGATTTCAATTGTATTCATTTTTCGAACCACTTCAGAGCAGATTATTTAAAATCCACTCAATTGACTCGTGAAATTTGGTATGCTATGAAAAATAGGACTGTTACTTTCTTGTGTGAATTTTCAATAAGTTGTGTTTCATAGTTTACATTCTGTGGTCGTCCAAAGTCCTACGCCAAATTTTTAGCCCACCATATTATATAGGTCCTGTCATGCTCATCATGATGTATGTATGGGCAAATAGCATAGTTGTCTAAGAGTTAAATCGGGCTCATGATGATTTCTCGGTTTTAAGTAGTGAAAGAGTCACTAAATAGAAAAGAAAACCAGTAAATTCATGACCAATAAGACATATAATCTTTATCTACTTGTATTATGAAATAATATAATACAGATCACACACACATAAACACACATCAATCTCCCAAAAAGTGTACACTGAAGGTGAATGTTGAGATTCAACTTCAGATCCAAAAATGAAACACAATATATCATGTTTGCATGGAAGAGAGAAACACACCCATAATTGCATAGACATGTAAAAGGGCTTTGGATTGGACAATCCTGAAACTCCATTTGTAATTGAGCAATTTATGTGGTCACAGTGGCACAGTTGGTTGTGCGTTGGGCTGACAACCAAAAGGTTGGTGGTTCGAAACCTGTCAGGGGCATTGTGATTTAACCCTTGGGCAAGGTTATTTACACTACTATTACTTGCTTCTGTTTGTGGCGCTGCTCCGAGGCTGACGCTCGGTTTTCAGTAAAAAAACAAATGACAAATTTCCCTTCAGGGATGAATCAGTGGAATTTTATTTTATTTTTTTCATTTATTTATTTATTTATTTATTTATTTTAATGGTACCTGAAATTACCTTTCAAAAGGAGCATTTTTCAGATTCTTAATTCACACTTCAGTAGCTCTCACAGCTTAACTTAACAGAGCTACTTAAAAAAAAAAAAAAGACTGAACTTTCAGTCTCATCACAGTTCATAACTTCTCTAACATATAAATCCGTATCAGATGGATAAAAAAAATGGTGTAGAAATTTGGACGGCTATAACATGTAAACTATACTATGAAACAAAAATGATTGAAAATTCATTCAGTAAAGGAACAGTCCTAATTTTCATTGTATATTAAATTTCCAAGAATGCATTGAGTGGATTCAAAATAATCCACTTTGAATTAAAAGTGGTTTGAAAAATAAATATCAAAATAAAATTTGGAAAATGTTATTAATGTTTTGTGTTACTTATTAGAAGTGACATGGAAGATAAGGTCACTATGACAATTTTATCTTCTAGGCTCAAAACCGTGTTGATTCTCCATTTACATCTCTAGGCCTAGGTCTAAATCTAGATCTAAATCTAAGTCTTGAATTTAGATCTAAAGATTTAGATATCAGTATAGACCTATGATTCAGATTAGATCTTTGAACAATTTGATAGTATCAGGTAGGAGAAAATACTTATTCAAATTCAATTGTAAAAATGAATTAAAAGATGGTAAATTCTGTTTTTTAATTGATCTTTTCCCAGTAGGAATGTTCTATGACAATTATCTTAAGTCGTGTGCTCTTGTTAAAATTAGTTCTGGGAATAGAAGTGCGAATGTGTCATTAGATGTTACGTCTATCAACCATCACAGTCTTGTCATGAGCCAGTCAGCACAAAAAATCTGTCGATATTTGGTCCATTGATAGCATTGCATTGGGGGGGGGGGGAGGGGGGGGCGCAGTAGTATAGGGCATCAAAGTTCCTGGGTAATTTTTGGACCCATCCAATATAATAATCATTAGAGGAAGAATTTTATTTAAACCCCAACGGCAAGTGTTTGAGGGCTATTATGACAGACACACTTTTCAAAATGAAAGAAATGACCCCTAACCCTTCGCAGGAAATGGGCGTACAAAAGCCAACTGAAGCTAATGAAGCAAAAAGAGATGAGGATAGTCAGTCCAAACTGGTGCTGGTAGGGCAGTAGAATGACCAACAGGAACTTGAGCAAATCCATCATCTGGTTCAAGGAGCTCTGGACGCCGTTGACCTTTCCACGTTCCTCCTCCTTGACGGCCTCCAGGAACAGCTGGGTGATGGCCAGGTCCGCAATCCAAAGGCCTGGGGATGGAAACAAGTCAAGTGGCTTTACTTTACTTTACATGACATGCTCCTCTTTACATGACATTATCCTCTTTACATGACATTATCCTCTTTACATGACATCCTCTTTACATGACATCCTCTTTACATGACATCCTCTTTACATCCCCTTTACATCCTCTTTACATGACATCCCCTTTACATCCTCTTTGCATCCCCTTTACATCCTCTTTACATCCTGATAAGACTGTGTTTATAACGGTTTGGCACCTTGTTTACACAGTGCTTAAACCATGGTTAAACTACATTTACATCACAATAAAATAGAACTAGACAATATCAATGAGCGCAACAGAGAATGGTCATAAACACAGAGAGAAAAATTAAAAACGGAAAGATATGAAAGATACATTTGGATCCACTGAGACTTGAACCCGGGAGAGTGGCACCTTATCACCTCGCCTAGGAGTAGAAAAGCGTTCTTACCGACTGAGCCATTCTACCCCCTAAAAAATTAATACACATGTATTTTATAAATATTTAGATATTTGGACTGCATTCAAACCATGGATGCTTAGTGTTTACATCATAATTAAAAGTGTATTAATTTAAACTATATTTCTTCCTTTCCCGACTCCCTAGGCGAGGTGATTCAGTACCACTGTCCCCAGTTCAAATATTTCTTTCCTGTTTTTCTATCTAAAATTCTTCCCTCTGTGCTTGTAATCATTCTCTGCAGGGCTCATTGATATTATATATGTCAGATCTATTTCATTGTGCTATAATCTGGCCCCTTCCCTCATACTTGTTTCTATTTTTACATCATGCATGATTATCATGCGCACCAAATTTATACGGCCTTCGCGCCTTGTATGCATAATGTTTACACAATACATGTAGACTGCACTTACACTATGCATGCATCATGTTAACACCATAATTAGACTACATTCACAAAATGTATGCATCATGTTTACACCCTATTTAGACTGCATTTACAACATGTATGCATCATGTTTACACCCTATGTAAACTGCATTTACACAACTATGCATCATGCTTACATGCTACTTAAACTGGATTTACACCACATATGCATCATGTTTACACCCTATCTAGACTGCATTCACAACACGTATACATCATGCTTACACCCTATTTAGACTACATTTACACCACGTACGCATCATGTTTACACCTTATATAGATATTTACACCACGTATGCATCATGCTTACACCCTATTTAGACTACATTTACACCACATATGCATCATGTTTACATCCAAGGTAGACTTCAGTTACACCACATATGCATCATGTTTACACCATATGGAGACTGCATTAACACAACGTATGCATCATGTTTACATCCTATTTAGACTGCATTTACACCACGTTTGCATCATGTATTTAGACTACATTTACATCACACTTACACAACATTTGTATCATATTGATACTGTTTACACCAAGTTTACAAAATGTTTACACCACATATTTGCACATATATCCTTACACCATATTTACACCTTTATTTTTACACTATGATTACTCCATATTTACAATATGTTTACAATATATTTAAACAATGTTTACATCTCAATAACAATATGTTTACACAATAATTACACTTGGTTTACACCATATTTACACTATGTTTACACTAAAAATATAGTATGCATAAAGCCGGTTTACACCATTCTGTCATAACAAGTCAGTCTACCATAGAAATATTGGAAACAATGGAAACAGGAAGTTAGAACATTTCCAAAATCAAATGATATTTTGACCCATGTAGTGGTGAACATAGAAATTTGTGTCCAGGATTGATTCATGAAAAAAAACCAAACAATTAATCTCTGTAATCTGTCTTTTAAAAAATTGTATCATTTGTAATATGTTTAAGAATGGACAGGAGGTGCTAGCGTTCAAATCAATAAACGCTGAACCTTCTCCATATCAATACACTCTAAACCATGATCCCATCAATGGAATCTAAACCATGTTCCCATCAGCAGACTCTAAACCGTGTTCCCATCAGCAGACTCTAAACCGTGTTCCCATCAATACACTCTAAACCATGTTCCCATCAATACACTCTAACCCATGTTCCCATCAATACACTCTAAACCATGTTCCCATCAATAGACTAACCCATGTTCCCATCAATACACTCTAGCCCATGTTCCCATCAATACACTCTAAACCATGTTCCAATCAATACACTCTAAACCATGTTCCCATCAATACACTCTAAACCATGTTCCCATCAATAGACCCTAAACCATGTACCCATCAATAGACTCTAAACCATGTTCCCATCAATAGACTCTAACCCAAGTTCCCATCAACACACTCTAACCATGTTCCCATCAATACACTCTAAACCATGTTCCCATCAATAGACTCTAAACCATGTACCCATCAATACACTCTAAACCATGTTCCCATCAATAGACTCTAAACCATGTTCCCATCAATAGACTCTAAACAATGTTCCCATCAATACACTCTAAATCCATGGTCTCATCAATAGACTCTAAACCATGTTCCCATCAATAGACTCTAAACCATGTTCCCATCAATAGACTCTAAACCATGTTCCCATCAATAGACTCTAACCATATACCTATCAATAGACTCTAAACCATGTTCCCATCAATAAAATCTAAACCATGTTCCCATCAATAATGTTTCCATTCAAAACAACACGCGGATCATTGGGTGAAAGGTTAAAGGTCATACCGGTGCGAGCCGTGACAATCCCCGCCAAGAGCATCCAGACCGACAGGTAGGAATCTGGCCCGGTGAGGCAGGTGGCAAGGCTGGCAGTTTGGGTACTGGCTTGGGTGGTCAGGTTGGCATGTTGGGTACTGGCTTGGGTGGTCAGGTTGGCAGTTTGGATACTGGGTGGGGTGGTCAGGTTGGCACCAAAAGAAGGCAAGGTGTGTCCTGTTTGGTGTAAACATGGAGGGATGCTATACAATATGTAGTTGTGTGTGTGTGTGGTGTAAACATGGAGGGATGCTATACAATATGTAGTTGTGTGTGTGTGTGTGTGTGTGTGTGTGGTGTAAACATGGAGGGATGCTATACAATATGTAATTGTGTGTGTGTTTAGTGTAAACATGGAGGGATGCTATACAATATGTAGTTGTGTGTGTGTTGTGTAAACATGGAGGGATGCTATACAATATGTAGTTGTGTGTGTGTGTGTGTGTGTGTGTGTGTGTGGTGTAAACATGGAGGAATGCTATACAATATGTAGTTGTGTGTGTGTTTGGTGTACCCCTTGCGAAATACCATACCATCTGTAGTTGTGTGTGTGTGGTGTAAAC
>JBCHJU010025881.1:0-11904 GCA_039654505.1 Plocamopherus imperialis | reverse complement strand
GCCAGGTACCCCTTTGACACCTGGGTAGGGTGAAGCAATTGGAGTAAATTTTCTTGCTTAAGGAAAAAACACAGTTGGCGCTGGCAGGATTCGAACCCGAGACCCCTTGGTCTCGAGCCCAACGCTCTATCCATTGAGCCACAGTGCCAACAGTTGGAGTGAAACTCCAACATACTTTCTAAAAAAATGTTAGCTTCACTAAATCTTTCTTTTAATTATACAGAATTGGTTCTATGCTCTAACTTAAAAGAAAACAGGCATTAAAGTCTCAGTGTCCGTTCCTTTGAACTTGTTTTGAGGGCATTATGTATAAGTGACTGTAGTATAAATGGACGAACATACTTGGCTTCGTGCAGTAAAACTATCGCAAATGTATCTTAACAAGCAACCGATCAAAATCGTGAAAAATCTTTTAAAACTGCACAGTGGATATGTTACCGCTAAACCGTCGTTTGTTATATTGGACACAACCAAAGATATTGTAAAGGATCAAATCGATAAATGTGTTTTGATTGGTTGGAATTTGAAAATGCAACTTCTATTTGCACCCCACCCCCACCCCACAACACACACACACACACACACATACATACACACACACATGGCAATCTAATGCCAAAGCCATCTAATGAATCAACGCAATGTTCACAGTGAACTTACTGACCCTCGTAAACTGGTAGGGAAGATCAAAAGGTTACTTTCAATACTGATCTAAGGTACTGCATGCCTCATTAGAAAACCTCATTAGTAAACTCTAATGGACATCTTCGTCAATGGAAAACACGTTTATGCTTGCATTGGTTTGTTCTTTGTGGTTTAGTAAGGCTCTATTTACTTTCTTTGGTTTGATGTGTTTTCACTCGATTTAATTTGGTGTGGGGTGGTTTGATGCAGTCTGGTTTGGTATAGTCTGGTTTGGCTTGGCTTGTTTCCCATAATGCCTGATTATGTGTCATAACGCTTCATTGCGTATCATAAGGCCTGATTATGTAATATGTGCAAATGTCCGTCATTGATGACTCCATAACAGTCTTCAGAAATAAAACTCTCTTGCCCGACAGCCAAGCCCATCCCAGTCTCAGCATACATACGACAAAGACAATCAATCACGTTTATGAACATAATTCCTCCTCTACACTACCAGAGCCATTTTCATCAGCAACCCCTCCTCCTTGAAACTTAAACCAAAAGCAAAAAAAAAAGAAAAACAAAACTAAAAAAAAAACAAGATATAAACGAAACAGCAAAAGATTCTTAAAAAAAAGAAAGCTACACAAAACCACGCACTTGATTGAATTATGGAAAACACTGCATTCGAACGATCTAATTTTCTAAATGTCGATTTTATTCCAGGGTGGTCTCTGCAGTATGAAACGAATGTCTTACTACGAAGGTAAATTTTGATTCGTTGATTTATTACACATTTTTTTGCTTTCTTCTTCTTTGCTTTGAAAGCTTTTCGGGTGGGTTTTTTGTTTGTTTGTTTGTTTGTTTGCTGCTGCTGCTGCTGTCGTTGTTGTTGTTGTTGCTGTTGTTGTTTTGGGGTTGTTTTGTTTTTGTTGTTGTTATTGGGCTTGGTTGTCTTTATTGTTGTTGCTGTTTTTTCTGGGATTTTTTTTGTTTTGTTTATTTTTTTATTTTTTTTTATTTTTTTTTTTTTTTGGGGGGGGGTTGTTTTTTTATGTTGTTGTTTTTTGTTGTTGGTTTTCTTTGACTTTAATGGCAAACCTGAGTTCGAGGTATGTCTTATTATTATATTTATAATATGTGAATTAACATATAAACGATGTATCTTAATTTCTTCTATTTTTTAACAGTGACCAAAGCAAAAAGGCCGGAGAAAGATGAGGATGCGACCCACTGAGCGACTGAAAAAGGAAGACAGACGGCCAATGGATTGTTGAGAAGATTGTTATATTGCCATGTTTTGGAATTTCCCTTATGATTGACAGAAAAATGCTAACATAAAACTGCATATCTCGTTCGACATATTTTACAGTTTATCATACAATATCTTTCTTTCATTACAACTTCCATTTGCCCCCCCCCCCCTCTCCCACCACACCCACAAGAATTAGGAGCAGGGTTAAAAGGTACATGATCGAAAACAAAATCAAACAAATTTAATTGATAGCTTATCTCACATTACATCCCGCACTTACATATATAAGAGAGGAATTGAACAAACATTTTCAAAAATAAAATTATGATAAATGACAATGTAATTTGATCCAGCGGTGTGTTCACAGTAGGAGAGAATCAGATATCGTATTTTACTTTCACTTATAATTTTTTGAAATATCTTTATTAAATAACATTGTGCGTTTAATTTGTTCAGCAAACAACGCAATCGTAAATCACCCTATGGTTCACCAATGTAAATCACTCAAAAATTGTATGTAGACTAGTTTTATAATGTGATTGTTCCAAGCCCTTCGATCCACTGTTCGGCGATTGGGAAGCAATTGCGGAACCGAAGGCAGTCCTGATTCTAGCAATATATTGTTATGGGTAGACTTTCTATTTGTTCAATGGCTTCGTGAACTCAATTATGGGTGCATGACAGCCGACTACTACAATACTTCGACTGAACGAGGGAAATAGGAGAAAGTACAAATCTACAACTTCCCCTGGAAAAACAAATAAGCAACGCAGTGGGTTGCTCATTTGTCTAGAGATTTCTGGAAGGCTGTCGTTATTCGCATTCAGGATGCGCATAAAAAAAAAATTATTCGCAATCCCTGTCATTCGTCGGAGCCCCGGGATGCCATTAATCCCTACTCTTAACCCGGCCTTACCCTAACTCTAAACCTGAAACTCTGAACCAAAGCCTCAAGCCTGAAAACATAAGCCTTAACCCTTACCCACCAAAGATTAACTAATCTACTACCTAGTCCCGGAAGTCAAGCTGCTGTGACCTTTCAACTTTAGTTTCCATTACACAAGAATGGGGAGGGGACGGGTCCGAATAATCATTTCCTTTCTGGAACAACCAATAACATTGCAGAGGACAAAGAAAACAGACGAAATAAGAAACGAAAAGCGTCGAGTCGGAAAATGTACTTTCTACAAAACTAGAAATAGAATTACATCACAAATTGACAATTTTTATATTTTGTCCTTTATCAGACAGCATTCGCGACGTCCAGGAAACTAAACCAGCAGGAAACAACATAAGGTATAGCAATTTGTGGAGAAGGAGCTTAGAAAATAACAATTGATTTCTAAACGAAATACATAATATTCTAGTTTTACACGCCAGTTTAAAAATAATAAAATCCAAGTCTCATCTACTACCTCATAAAACCTTCCGGCAGCCATCTTCTATGGTTGTTTTCCATAGTTCTTGCTCACCGCTGTTCCTTGGTCCTCCTTCGTTATATATTTTTTTCGTTCTTATAATCCGGCCTGATTTATCTTGAATCTAATACGTTGGATTTACGACGACGTATGTCATATTAGTCTTGTAGGTAACACAATGGAATATATCTCACACATTAGATGTAGACAATTTTCAATGAGCCCCATAGAGAATAATTACAAACACTGAGGGAAGAATTTTTGATAGAAAAATAAGAAAGAAAAATGTGCATCCACTGAGACTTGAACCCAGGACAGTGGCACCAAATCGCCTCGCCCAAGAAAAGAAGAACATTCTTACTGACCAAGCCAATGTACTCCTTAATGTGTCAGATCTATTTCATTGTGCTTTAATCAAGCCCCTTGCCTCATACTTGTTTCTTGTCTAAACTCGGGGAGAACCAATGCCTTTTTTTTGCCTTTTTCCGATGTTTCCACCCCCAAGAGTTCATTTTGTTCGATTCGTTTTCTTTACTTTTTTCTTCTTTTTATACGGTCGGATGAGACTGAGACGGATGTATAGCGGCATGGAGCAATATATCTGCTAGGTCTAACAATGGGATACAACTGGCCAAGGCCTACTGTGCTGCCATGTGTAGCATAAGGTACACTAACTTGACGAACGCAATTGCAGATAAATGTAATCATCGTATGGGCTATTTTTAGTCACCAGCTAGTAATTGTGGGCTTTTTAGATGGTGCAGGTGCATACATTACATCAACAAAGAGTGGGCTACTTTTAATTACCGGCTAGTAATAGTAATAGTAGGCTTTTCAGACGACTGATGCAGGTCTAGGCTACATGGTACATCAACATGGCATGACCTATTTCATGTTATTTGCTAGGCCTATGGGCTTTTCAAACTAATTAGTAAGACGAGGAAGATTGCTCGCACAGCTTTAGCAGCTGGCAAATATTTTAAGGAATCCATGAACGGGTTTGACTATTGTGTGAAAAAAATGAAAAGAAGATAGAGGAAATTGTTTGGGACATTGCATTTTGTTTGAGGAATCTGTGAGTTCAACGAATGTACGCTGCACTGTATTATATAACATATAACGTGAACACTTGATACAAGAACTGGATATACAGCGTAACAGTAGAAGTTGAACACTGGACACCGAACAATTGAATTGAAGAAAATTAAATGGAAATCAACAAAACAGTTTTACATTCCAAAATTTATTTCAATTTTAGCAATTTTTATTTTATATTCTCATTTCAACAAACAACACCAAGTGATAAAATAAATGAAACAGATGATAATGATATAATGCAAATACTCCATGAAATTGAAATAACAATGATAATGACAACTGAGATGTGAATTATGAACTGTGAGTTGTTCTGAGTCCCATTTTTTTTTACACTTTATTATAAATATCCATTATCAATGCTTTATCAAATGGAATCACTCCAAAATAATGCCTCACTTCATTCAAGCAATAAAAAAATATCTACGAGGTGCACAGCCACCCACATTGTACTAACAAAACCAACGTGACATGACATGTGCAGCATCTCATCTCATTATAATATATATATATGTAATTTCAAGAATTAAAATTGACGGAGGCGAAAGTAAGCCAAGTAACAAAAAGTCACAAGGACCAGTAGCATTGAATGATGACCTCAAGCCAATGTGAAAGGAATAAATTGATACATGTAGCAGACACAAAGGTAACATGAAGGACCAAAACAAGACTAAACCTGATATATATACAATCATACAGCCACACCTATCAAAATAAATTATCCTTCACATTTTCATGTCATTATTTTGTAAACATTAGTACATATGTATAGTCGATACCGCTAATAATAATACAGTCGACTACGCTTGTAGCGATGTCCCTGGGGGACCAGAATCGCTACATCAGAAGTTCACTACAGCCGTTAGAAGAGTTTTAGTTATATAGGTGCCCGTTCCAGGAACAAAGATCGCTACATCTGAAAATCACTACAACCGACTTCATTACAAGTGGAGTCGACTGTAATAAGCATATCGCCCTCATTACAATTATAGAAACAAGTATTTACTTTGAAGTGCAATATTTCAATCAAGATTTTTTATATTATTTTTGAACCCTTTCTTTACTGTTTTGCCCTCTAACCACGAAGTATGGTAAAGCTCCTTGGTCACATAGAGTATAGAATCTACATGTAGCTTTGATTTCCGGAATGTACCTTTATGATGCATGGAGCCAAATTCAATATAAATATATAACTTTACTTTTTGTTCAGCTGATATAGCCCCATCCAATAATTTTCGATAATAGTATTAACACTTATATAGTCTGATGAGCATATCAAAACAAAGCAATTAAAGCAGTTGTTGACGCTGTTCAATTGTCTTGGAATTTCGCCATAATTTTCTTAAAAAAAACAACAACAAAACCCTCTCCTTCTCCAAAAAAAACCCAACAACAAATAAATAGCAATTAAAACTAAATGTGTGGTGAATGAATAAAATAAAAAACCCCAGTTACATCCCTTGAATCAGTCATTCAGGCCATGTCTATGGTGTGACCAGTAGTTACCAAGAAAAGGAAAAAAAAATCATCCATAACAAAGCTAAAGATAAGACAACAAAACCATCAGCTACCAGTACAGTAGAATCTCAGCATAATTATAAAAATAATAATACTATACTCTTGTCAGACTGAAAAAACAAATACTTGCCTCAATTTCAAAGGGAAGCCATCCAATTAATCCAATGGGTGCTTTCGGCAAGCTGGTCCAAGAGTTCACCATGCAAACAGCTTAAAACCGCTATGAACTTGGCCTTACAAGGATAGTTTGTCTTGATTCCTTAATTTTGGTTGGGCTTTCTTTTACTATTTTATATTGCTTTTATTTCTTCGATTTCTAGTGTTTTTCTATGAATTATGGTTATAAGCAGTTATCAGGGACCACAGAAGAATGAATGAAAATGAAAGTCACAGGTGTCATATGTATACGAATGGTCTCACAACAACACACTTTCAATTTCTTCAATAAATTTTCACTGGTTGGATGAACACAACCTTCATTGTATTACTTCAGACTTATAAATTATCAACGGACAGTAATCAAATGAATGCGTAGCATTTTGCTTAAATCTAAGCAATGATACTCTTACTTCTTAAAAATGCGGAAGACACATACAGTTACCATTCTAAATGCTTCTTTTCCTTCTTGGCCTTCCCTTTTTTACCCTCTTTTTCCACCTCGAGATGATCATGTGGTAAACAAGGTGTAAAATAATCAATCTATCAATCAATACAATACAGTCCTATGTCCAGACCCAGGCCACTACTCAAGCCTCCAGAGTAGAAAAATTAGGCTCATTGATATTGAACTGACATCTAGGTTATTTATGCGACTATTCAATTTGGTTTTGCAAAAAAAAGAAAAAAAAAAAAAAAAAAGAAAAAAAGAAATAGGGGCTTGGGACTTAGGAAGGCAAATTCTATAGCCATGTGTTCATTGCATTTCAGCTATGTTATACGAAGATTCTACGGTACTAGATTACAAGGCAAGTGATGCCCATTAAGTCACAGAGCATACCAATATAATCTTCAACTTGAAGCATTTCAATTTCAAGGCCTGAAAAACGTTATGCTGTAGTGCTCAAATAAATGAAAAAATAAGCATCCATTATTATGCAAACATCAGGAAGCCAGTCGCACATAGAGGCAAGCATTCTCTTGTCATACACATTCACCATGAGCCTATGTAGTAGTACCAGTACATTTGCAACACCCAATATTGAGTAAGACTCAAGACCCATCCGACACCAAGAGGGGCGACCGAAAGTGTCTTGACCATTTGATACATTTCCAACTGCCGAGGAATACTGGGCTGAACTTCTAACTGGATTCCATCCTTTTAAAATGCTGCTGCATACAAGGCCTTACTCACAACATACTGGAATCAACATCTGGTGATTTGAAAAGAAAAGACATGATGTATGTTTTACCAAAGAAGATCGAAATAGCGAGGAAGAAAAAGAAAGGAGGGAGAGGGAGAGAAAGAGAGACAGAGAGTGATCTTATTCCCTGGAATTACTGGAATGGGCACTGAAGTAAGACAAACTTTTCTATTTCTAATAGATGAAGTGAACTGCTGATGTGGTGATTTTTCTTCTCCCCGAAGGACATTGCTACATGTGTATTTGACTACACGTATAATATATTACATTAATTCACATGCTTTATCCAAACATTACAATATTGTATTATATTACAAACTAGGCTACTGTTTCCACACTAGAGATGCACTTTAATTTAAAACTAACATAAACTAAATTACAGTGGGCTTTGTATAAAAAAAAAGTAGTTGGTATTTCAATTGATTTTGCATTTAAAAAACAAACAACAACACAACAAAACCTGCCCCTGAGGATAAAACGAAAAAGAAAAACAACCAAACTAGACCAAAAACTTACCAGAGTCAAAATCTAATTTCTTGTGACCACCAGCATCACTCAGACCTTCGATGTCCACATCTCCTTCTGGAGCATTCAAAGCGCTCAAGGTCACCTCTGGCATGACAGGAGGATTTGTGGAAAAAAAGAACTTATTTAAAGGAACAAAGAATACACAAGCAGTGATGATGATGGAAAAAATATCAAAAAGGAAAATTTACTGTCCAAAGGGCTCCATTTTTCTTTTTTTGAAGTTAGAAGAACACTGAGTAATATAGTGCCAAACAGAACATGGTGATGAATGTGTAACAAGTTAACTAACCATCAAGAAAATAATTTAAAAAGGAGACAATCATCTAGTAAATTACTGTAATAGAATGTTAAAACACTAGGGGCTAAACAGCATCCGTTGAAATTTTGCTGTCCAGGCAATATGTTTATGTTTATATGAACACAATAATAATAATAATAATAATAATAATAATAATAATATTAATGGCATTTAAATAGCGCTTTATAGTGCTTTCCCTAGCTAGCATAGACAATGAGTTGAACCCCCTTGAATTTCAGCAAAACATGCTAGTTTCAAATGATACAATTACCAGTTAATAACATGATGGAGGAACCAAGATCAAAGAACAATGAAAGGCATCCACACAAGTCCAAATTAATTAAGGGATGAGAAAGTATCTTGTATCAATGACGATGAAGACTTGCCCAAAACTGGTTTTCATACCTGCAGTCTTGGCTTTCTTAGAAGGCGGATGATCAGCAACAACTTGAGAGACAACAGCGGCTGTGAGGGCTTTATTGGTGACCTTGGTGGTTGCTGTTTTAACTGGGCTGGCAGCTGGGGGCTGAAGGCCGGCGTCTTCATAAGCCTTCCTCTTTAGCTGCGTTCTGATCTGAGATCTGTGGGTAAAAATTGAATATTGGTAATAAAACATGGTTGAAATAAAATAGGCAGGGGTTATAAGCACATCTGCAACTTATTTTATACATGTATTAAAATCTGGACAAAATTCTTGAAAATCTGCACACAAGCATGAAAATTTGGACACACTTTTTGCAATCAACAGAGTGAAATCAAATTTAAACTCAAATCACAACAACCTTAATGTGAGCATTGGCACTAGATTTAGAAAAGATCCAACAGTCAATTGTGTTTCATTGCCGTTCACTAAAAACAAAGCTGTTTCACCATTATCATACTCAGCAGTTTGACTTGGCAATTCTTTACTTCTGTTATTATTGAGTGTACACTTCCAGACTTATGTGAAATATCTCATATCGCCCTTTACTCTTCGAGACTCATTTACAAACTGAGCTACTAGTCATTGTGAGACACCAGTTCAACCCAACTAAAAGACTGTAAATGTCGAGTTAACTTTTTCAGGAAAGTAAAAAATCAGTACAAATGCACAAAAAGCCAATTTTTGGCAAAAAATCTGGACGGTATCAATAAAATTGGTATGATCAGTAGGTCTGTATAAAAGGATAGAAAATATGAATTGACCAATTCTTAGGCCTCAACAAAACTTTGAGAATACAGCAGACGCCGGCTAAGTTCACTTAGCCGATGTGAGGCCGAGCTAATGTGCACTTAATGATAGAGTTCTGTATAGGGAAAATTCTGCCAGAGCAGGAAAGCGTGCACTTGGCCGCGGTAGACTTTACTGCAAACCATGATGACCATTCTTTATGTTGGCAGAACCCTCAAACAAACAATGCAGTGTTATTGCTTGTTACAGGTTGACTGACTATTTATATATCTTTCAATAGTAGTGGGGGGAAAAAAAGTCATGAACTAACAGACAAAAGAATTCAACTCACATAGTTCTGCTCTTGATCACCTCACTTATTTTATTGAGATCCTCTCCAAACCGTTTGACAGCAGACCTCAACATTTCAATTTCTTGCTCCGTCCATTTGCCACTGAAGGAAAAAAAAGAGTTTTAATGAAGCTAAAAACTAATTGTTTGAATGACACACACGCATAAAAAAAGGAAATCGTGGTCTCTGCTTTTCTCAATCTACGCATTTGTCTCAGCTTTTGGTACAGATACACACTGATGTCACCACAAAGAATAAAAAACACTAGAAAAAAAAAATTTGAGGTCAGTCCTCTAAGGTTCAATCTTCAACCATTTTCAAAAATCAGAGCATTTAGCATTTTAATTTAACTTTAACTCATAAACATTGCTACTAATCGAATACATAACAAACCAAATAAAGAAGGCTGTGACAGAAACATTGCTACAAACCAAATACAAAACAAGAAGGCTGTGCAAATTGACTAAGAATGACATTGACTTGACAGAGGACAGCCATTAAGTCATGGCTAATAACACACACACACACATAATATAATTTACAGGATGATGAATGAAGGAGTCACATACCAGCAGGCTTGGGAAAAGCTGAGGCAAAGACAAGACAACAGCAATTGGAGCCCCTAAGGAGCCACTGAAAATCTAAAGACCCCAAAACACTCTTCCCTACCAGAAGGTAAAAATCCCCCAAAAAACAGAGGGAAGCAGAACCACAGCTGATGGCCACAATAATTCAACACATTGACCCACCATGGGACTGTCTAAGTCATTGATACTAGGTTTAGTGAGCGACACCACGTGTAAAAGAAAAGGCAATGCAGATATCAGGAAACATAAATAACAATAATAATACAAAAACCCCATAAAAACGCATATGAGGGAGAACAAAAGATGCACTATATTCTTTAAAGATTTCACAACATGTCCCTGGTGTGCGTAAGACAAAAGCCACAAACAAGGCCCTGCCTTTAAAACACCAGATTTCACTGTAGCACAGCACATTGTTAGTAAAATCTCCCTTTGCTGTAAATAACAAAAAGAGCTTTGGATGGGTGCATCCAAAAATTCAAATATAAAAACTACAAACAGCAAATAACTTGGCAAGAGAGTAAAAACAAATCAAGAAGGATATGCAGACAGGTAAATCCGACAACTACGACAGAAGACGACAATGAAATCAAATACACACACAACACACAAATATATACTGTAGTTTGTAATTTTAACCCAGCAGAATGATGAATGAATGAGTGAGATATCAAAGGGCTTGGGAAAGGATGAAAAGACAAGACCAGCAATTAGGATCTTTTTAAGGAGCCACTGAATATTAAAACAAAAAACTCTTCCTTACCATCATATAAGGAAAAAAAAATGAGACAGAGAGGAGAACCCAAACTGATGGCCACAGAGTCAATGAAAAAGAGTAAATCAGCACAGTGAACCACCATGGGACTAGCACTAGCCCCATCAGAAAACTGAAGGACTGTCTAAGCCATTGATACTAAGTTTAGTAAATAACACAACATATACATGAAAAAAAGTAAATTGAACAATGCGGAGATGTTAAGAGGCAATAATAAATGATTTCACACTTGTCCCTGGTGTGCGTAAGACAAAAGCCACAAACAGGGCCCCGCCTTTAAAACACCAGGTTTCAGTGTAGCACAGCTCATTGTTGGTAAAAGCTCCCTTTTGCTGTAAATAACAAAAAGGGTTTCGGGTGGGTGCATTAAAAAATTCAAATAATAAAGAAAAAAAAAACAAAACCTTCTAGCTTGGCAAGAGATAAAAAACACAAATCAAGAAGGATATATTCAGGCTAGTAAATCAGACAACTACAACAGAAGACGGCCATTTAGTCATTAAGGCAAACACACACGCACACACTTAATTTGTAATTTCAAAACAGCAAGAAGACGAATGAAATGAAAGTGTCAAATACCAGTCGGCTTGGAAAAAGATGTAATACAAAGACAAGACGACAGCAACTAAAGCTTTTTTTTTTAAAGGAGCAACTGAAAATTAAAACTAAAAAAAAAAAACAACCCAAACAAACACAACACAACTATTCCCTACCAGAAGGAAAAAAAGAGACAGAGAGGAGAGGAGAACCCAAGCCGATGGCCACAGAGTCAGTGAGAAAGAGTAAATCAACACAGTGAACCACCATGGGACTAGCACTAACCCATCAGAAGCCTGAAGGACTGTCTCAGCCATTGATACTACTAAGTTTAGTGAGACAAAGTGCAGTGTAAAAAAAAAAAGTCAATTGAACAATGCACATATCAACAAGCAATAACATA
>JBCHJU010025770.1:0-11904 GCA_039654505.1 Plocamopherus imperialis | reverse complement strand
GAACAGACTGCCGGCCAATATTGTAGATGCGCGGAACACAGCAAAATTCAAGAATCTCATGTACATCCATACATCAGTGCAGCATATATCGCCAACATGATGGTGTTAGCTGCTTCAAGCCGAAGAAGAAGAAGAAGTAGTTACAAACACCTTCATCAACACCACTGTCACCTACAACACCGTCGCCAACAATACCGTACCAACAACGGAGTCACCAACAACACCGTATCAGCAACATCGTCGCCAACAAGACCAAAATGCTTTCACCAACAACAGCACTGTTATCAATAACACCTTAGCCAGCAACACCTTCACCAAGAACATTTCACCAACAACATCTTCAACAATAACACCTTCACCAACAGCATCACTATCACCAACAAGACCCTCACAAACAACACCGTACCAACACCACTTTCACATACAACAGCTTCACCAAAATGTTCACGAGCACCACCGTCCCAAGAATACCGTCACCTACAACACCTTCGTCAACAACACCTCCACCAACAACACCGTCATTATCAACAACTTCACCAACAACACCTTCACCAACAACATGTTCACCAACAACAGCGTCTTCAATCTCTACACCTTCATGAATAACACCGTGACAATAATAATATTAATAAGGTTTATTTTTATAGCGCCTTATGCCGAAACCTCTGGGCGCTTAACACTTATACAAAATGGGAATTAAGATTTATCAGGTATACTATAATTATATGAATAACATTTGACGTGTTGGCATTTAAAAACAATATAGAAGTATAAAATATCATTAAAAGAAACAGAGAATATTTTAAGACTTATATTAATATGGATATAAAATTGTCAGTTTCATTACATCAAAGATCTCTAAGTGGTATTAGATTTTGAACGGACATATTCAGGAATTAATGGAAAAATATCTCCTAAAAAGATACGTTTTCAATTTCTTTTTGAAAATTGCAACATTGGCTGCATTTCTCACAGAGGAAAGAATCAAATTCCAAAAATCGTACCAACATCCGTACCATCCAAACCGTACCAACATCTCCGTCACCAACAAAACCTTCAGAAACAACACTTTCAGCAAAAACACAGTCACGAACAACACCGTCACTCACAACGCCGTACCAACAATACCGTCACCAACAACTCCAACCTCAACAACACCGGCACCAACAGCTCAACCAACAATAACACGGTCAAAAAACAACACAGAACCAACAAATACGTCACTAATTATACCTCATCAACAACGCCTTCATAAACACAACCGTTGCCAAAAAAGAGTACTAACAAAACCGTAAAAATACCAACACCAGCAACACCGTACCAACAAATCCTTCAAGAACACCACCGCACCAAGAACAACGTTATCAACACCACTGTAACAACAACACCGTAAACAACAACACCTTCACAAACAATCCCTTCACCAGCAACACCATACCAACACCACTTTCACCAACAACACCGTACCAAAAACACCGTACCCAAAAACCCCTTCACCAACACCACCGTCACGAATAACGCCTTCACCACCACATTCTTCAACAACACCTTCAGTAAGGACACCTCCACCAATAACATCTTCACCACCAGCAACAACGTACCAGAACACCTTCACCAACAACAACTTCATTAACAACACCGTAGCAACAACAATACCACCAACAACAAAACCCTCACCAACAAAATCTTCATTACCAAAAACACCACCATACCGGCAACACTGTACCAACAACGCCGTGCCAACAACACCATCATCAAAATCACGGTCCCTAGCAACACCGTACCACTAACACCGTCACCTGCGAAACCGTAAAAACAACTCCTCCACCAACAACACCACACCACCAATAACAACAACGTTCCCAGCAACACGGTCACCAACGACTCATTGACCAACAACACATTCACCAAAACACCACTGTCCCCAACAACACCTTACAAACAACACCGTCGCCAACAACACCGTCAACAACACCTCCAGCAAGATCCGGACCACCAACAAACGCAACAAAACGTTTCCTAACAACGCCACACCAACAACCCCGTTGCAAACATCAAAATAACAAACTCTGCACCAACAACATCTTCACTAAAAACAAGTACACGAAAAACACCGTACCAACAACACCGTCACCAACACCTTCACAAACAAAATCTTCAGTAAGAACACCTCCACCAACAACATGCCAAAAACACCAACAGCACCGCGCCAACAACACCGTCGCCAAGAACACCTTCACACACAATACCTTCACTAAAATACTTTCACCAACAGCACCGTACCAACAACACTGCACCAACAAGATCTTCTCCAAGAACAACGTACCGCCGTCTTTTAAACAACATCGTACCTCACAACAACGTCGCCAAATACACCGTCACCAACAAAATCGTTGCACAGAACACAGTCCCAACAAGACCGTAACAACAATACTGTCACCAACAACACTATGCAAACAAAGCCGTCACCGACACCACCGTTAACAGCAACAACAACACTATCAACAAAACCGTCACCGACAACACCGTCACCGACAACACCGTCAGCGACATCACAGTCACCAACACTGTTACAAACACCACCGTACATGCAACAATGTCACCAACACCAACATAACAACAACCCCGTCAGCAAAAACACCTTCAGCAACACCATCACAAACACAACCGTACCAAGAAAACCGTCAGTAACAACACCGTACCAAGAACACTGTCACCAAACACACCTTGACAACAACACTTTCACTAACAATATATTCACCACCAACACCTTAAACCAACATCACCGTCACTAACAACACTGTATAAACAATACTTTGACCAAGAACACCTTCACCAACAGGACTGTCGCTAACAACACCGTGGCCCCAAACGCATTCACCAAAAATACTTTTACCAACAACACCGTCACCAACAATACCGTCAGCAACAATACCGTCGCCAAAAACACTTCCGCAAGATCTCCGCCACCAACAAACTTTTACTAACAACGCCTCACCAACAACAGCTTCCCCAACAACACCGCACCACCAATACCGTCATCAACACCACGTACCAACAACACCATCATCAACAATACCGTATCAAGAACACAGTCAAAACCACCACCGTACCAACAAAACGTTCAACAAAAACAACACCATCGCCTACAACACCTGCGCCAACATCTTCACCAACAATACCGTCACCCACAACTGTACCAAGAACAACACCGTCAGTAACAGTTCCGTACCAATAAAACTTTCAACAACAACACCGTCAACAGCAACATCGCCAAAAAACCTTCACTAGCAACATCTTCACCAACAACATCTTCACCAACAATACAGTCACCAATAACACCTTCACCAACAACACCTCACCTCACTATCGCAACAACATTGACACCAACAACACCTTCATCTGAACACAGTGACCAACAACACTGTGACAAACATAAAGGTCACCAACAACACCGAATCAGCCAGCTCCAACACAACAACACGGTCAACTAAAACACCATGTCAACACCGTCACAAACAACACCATACCAACAACGCCTTCACCAACATCACCGTCTGCCACAACTGTACCAACGATAACACCGTCACCAACAACACCATACCAACACCACCTTCACCAACACCACCGTACTAACAACACCGTCGCGAAATATACCGTCAAAGATAACAAGACCCAACAAAATGTCAGCAATAACACCTGTCCTTCACCAACAACACCTTCACGAACAATAACTTCACGAACGAAACCGTCACCAACAACATCGTCAGAAACATCACCTTCACAAAGAACACCTTCACCAACAACACCGTCACCAACAACAACACCGTATCTACAACACGGTCACAAACAGCTCCACCAACAACAACACCGTATCTACAACACGGTCACAAACAGGTCCACCAACAACAAAGCCGTACCTACAATACCGTCAGAAACTGCTCCACCACCAACAACAGCGTGCCTTCAACACAATCACCAACAAAACGTCAGCACCAACACCTTCACGAACAGCACCGTCCACATAAAACCTTCACCAACACTTCCGTAACAACAAAACCCTGACCAATACCACCTTCGCCAAGAGGAAATTCACCAACAACACCGTCTCACCCACAACTCTACCAACAACAACACGGTCAACAAAAGCACCGTACCGACAACACCTTCACGAACAGCACCATAATAACAACACTTCACCAACAAAACCATTACCAATAACACCTTCAACAACAACACCTTCATAACAACACCGCCAGCGACAACACCATCAACAACTACAACATCGCCACCAATAACAGCGTACCAAGAACAAAGTACCAACAACACCTTCAGTAACACCACAGGTACCAACAACTCCGTACAAACATCTTCATTAACAAGACGGTAACAACAACGCTGTACCAACAATACCTTAACCAACAACAACTTCACTAACAGCACCGTACCAACAACACCGTACCAAAAAAAAACCCCACCGTCCCCAATAAAGCCGTCACTAACAACACCTTCACTACATACACCTGCACAAGCTACACCTTCATAAACAACACCGTCACCAACAACACATTTAACAACAAAACGGTGGCAAAGAACACCGTCGCCAACAACACTGTCACCAACAAAACCTTTAACAACAACAGCGTTGCCAAAAAATCTTCGCTAACAACTCCTTCACCAAGAACACTATCGCCAACAATACCGTCACCAACAACGCATCAAAAACTCCGTGCGAACAACACTGTACTATCAGTACCACCGTCTCCATAAACAACGCAAACAGCAACGGCAGCAACACCGTACTACCAACACTATTACTAACAACACCGTACCAACAACACAGTTCCCAACTAACACCGTACCACCAACACTGTAACCAACAACACCGTACCAACAGCACCGTTGCCAACAACACCTTCGCCAAGAGCACCTTCACCAATATCCCCATCACCAACAAAACCGTTATCATCACCACCATAACAACAAATCCGTATCAAATATACCATCGCCAAAAACATTCACCGAAAACACAATCGCCAAAACACTTTCACCAACAGCACCTTGACCAACAACATCTTCAGTTACAACACCATCATTAACAACTCCGTACCAAAACACTTTCACAAACACAAAAGTCCACAAAACATCTTTTTAAAAAACACCGTCGACAACGACACCGTCACCGAAAAAACCCTCACCTACATCAGCGTCGCAAACAAAACCGTCAACATAAAAAAAGGAGAGAAAAAAAAAGCCAGTAAAAGAAGAAAAAAAACAACAACCTTCGCCAACAACACGATCACCAACAACACCGTTTCCAGGAACGCCATTTCCAAGAAAAAACACCTTCACCGACAATACATCACTAACAACAACCTCGCCAACAACACCGTTTCCAAGAACGCCATTTCCAAGAACGCCGTCACAAACAACACCTTCACCCACACAACCTTACCAACAAAACCGTCCGAACAACACCGTACCAGCAACACCGTACCAACAGTAAAGTATAACACAGCACTTTCATCAACACCACCGTTGGCAATATCACTGGGCCAAAAACACCTTATTAACAATAAAGTACCAACAACTCCTTCACCAACAACACCTTCACCAACAGCACCGTTACCAAGAACACCGCACCAACAACACCGTTACAAAGAAGACAGTACCAACCACACCACATCCACAAAACCGTCACCAGCAACACCTTCATCAATACCATCATACAAAAATCACCGTTGCCAGCACCACTGCCACCAACACCTTCACCAACAACACTTTTACTGGCAACAGCGTCACCAACAACATTGTCAACAAAAGCGGTCACCGTCGCAAACAGCTCCACAAAGAAAAGCACCGTCATAAAAAGAAACACCCCCCCCCCACCTAAAAGAATAACAAAGAAACAAAAACAAAACAAAACAAAACAAACAAACAACAACACCACACACACCACTGTCACCAGCAACTCTACCAACAAAACGCCAACAACACTTTCAGCAACAGGACCGCGCCAAAATAGAACCCGGCACCCAAAAGACTTTACAAACAACACCTTCACCAGCAACACCGTACCACCAGCACTGTTACAACAACACCACACAAACAACACCGTTAAAAAGAACACAGTGCCACTCTACCTAAAACAACGTCGCCAACAACACAATCACAAACAACACACCTTCACCAAAAACACCATACCAACAACACCGTCGCCAACAAAACTGCAATTATGGAGACCCCAACCAACAACACCGTTACAAAGAACACAGTACCAGCAACAACTTACCAAGAACACTGTCACCAACAACACCGTACCAGCAACACTGTCGCCAACAACACCGTCACCAAAAACACCTTCTACAACAGCAACACCTTCACTAATAACACTGTAACTAGGAACACCGCACAAACAACAACGGTACAATAAATACTGTAGCAGAAACACCTTTCCCACGACACGGTCACAAACAAGACCGCAAACAACACCACCATACCAAAAACAACACGTAACCAACAATGCCGTCACCACCAACATCGTCGCCAACAATACCTTCACCAAAAACAAAACGTTCACCAACAACATAGTCACAAACAATACCATAGCCAACAACACAGTGCTAAGAACACCGGACCAACGACACCTTCAGTAGCAACACCGTACCACCAACATCGTTACAAAGAACACAGTAAAGAAACACCGTACCAACATCCTCACCAACAACACCGCACCAAACACACAGTATAGCAACACTGTACAAACGAAACCGCCATCAAATCCACCGTATCAACAACACCGTCACTAACAACACCTTCACCACTATCATCGTCACCAGCAAATTCGTACCTACACCACCATACCAACAATACCGTCACAAATAACACCGTACAACAATACACTCACCAACAACACCTTCACCAACAACACAGTCACCAACAACACAGTTCCAACAACGTAAACACAACTCCGAGCGAAGAACAGTGTCACTATTACCGCCGTTGGCAACAACACTGTACCTACTACACCAACGTCAACAAAACTGTCAGCAACAATACCGTAACAACAATACTGAACCAATGACTCCTTCACCAACAACACCGTTACCAACAACACCATACCAACAACACCGTAACCACAAAACCGTCACCAACAAAACGTTCACCAACAGTATCGTAACAATAACACATACGAACAGCACTATCGCCAACAAAACCGTCATCAAAACACCTTCACAAGCACAACCTTATCAAAATCACTGTCGCCAGCAACACTGCCACCAACACCTTTATCAACAACATCTTCACCAGCGACACCGTCCCCAACAATACTGTTAACAACAAAAAAAAGAGAAAACAAAAACAAAACAAACAAAAAACAACAAAAAACCCAAGAAAATCAAAAACAAACAAAAAACAAACAAACGAAAAAAACCCCAACACCAACAATACCGCGCCAAGATAAAACACGACACTTAAAACATCGTATCAACAACACAGTGGCCAACACCAAATTCACCACGACCACCGTACCAACAACACCTTCACCAACAACACAGCACCAAAAAGACATTCACTAGCTACACCGTAACACCAACTCCGTACCAAAACCACCGTGCCAAGAACACCGTCGCCAAATACACCGTCACAAACAACACCGACACAAAATATCTTCACTAAAAAAAACCTCCCCCAACAACACCGTACCAGGAACACCGTCGCTTACAACACTGTCACCAATAACACCTTCTCTAACAACAACTGCACTAATAACACTGTAACTGGGACCACCTTACCAACAACACCGTTACAAAGAACCAGCAATACCTTACAAACAACACAGTCATAAACAACACCGTAACCAACACAACCGTACCAACAACACCAGCAAAAAACAAACAAACAAACAAACAAAAAACCAAAGAAAAAACCCACCAAAAAACAAACAACAACAAAAAAAAAACAACAACAAACCCAAACCCTTCACCAACAACAACGTCATAAACAACACCGTCGCAGACAACAACTCCACCAAAAACAACAACAACAACAACAAAAAAGAAAAAAAACAAAAACTTTGACGCAGCCACATCTTCACCAACAACACCCTGCCAGCAACACATTCACCAACAACACAGTTGAAACAACACCGGTACAAAGAACACAGTACAAACAACTCTACACCATTATTACCGTAAAAGCAAGACCTTCATCACAAACATCGTCGCCAACAACACCTTCACAAACAACATCGTGCCAAAAACACAATATCAAGAATACCGTCATTAACAATACCTTCACAATCAACACCGTACCTTGACCACCATACCAGCAGCACCGCCACCAACAAGTTTACCTAACAACACCGCACCAAGAGCACAGTCACCATTAACCCCGTCGCCAACAAAGCCGTCACCAGCAACACCTTCACCAATAACACCCTACCAACAACAAATTCACCAACAAGACTGTCACCAACAACACAGTCACCAACAACACCGTAACTAACAACACCTTCACCACCAGCACCGGCATCAAAACATCATCAAAATCTTCAATAACAATACCGTCGCCAACTACACCTTCATTAAAAACACCCAACCAACAACACCTCTTCCAACAACACAGTCACCAACGACAGCTTCACCAACAACGTCACCAACAACGCCTCAAACAACTCCGTACGAACAACGCTGTACTATCAACGCCACCGTCTAAAAAACAACGTACCAGCAGCACAGTACCAACAACACCATTACAAAGAACAAAGTACCAGAAACACCGTACCAGCAACACTGTCACAAACTAGACCGAACAAACAGCACCGTCACCAACAGCACAGTACCAACAACGCCGTCAACAACACCACAGTACCAACAACACCTCCATCAATATCCCCGTCACAAACAAAACTGTCACCATCACCACCATAACAACAATACCGTATCAACAACACCATAGCCAAACCACTGTCACCGAAAACACAATCGCCAAAAACACTTTCTCCAACAACACCTTCACCAACAGCATCTTCACTTGCACCACCGTCATTAACAACTCTTTTCAAAAACACCGTCGCCAACAAAACCCTCACCAGCAAAATACCATTGCAAACAAAACCGTCACCAAAACACCTTCACCGAGATCACCCCACTAACAACACCGTTACCAAAAACATCTTCAAACACAAAACCCTACCAACAACACCATAGAACAACACCGTACCAAAAGCACCGTAGACACCACACCTTCATCAACACCACCGCTGCCCACACCACTGTACCAAAAAGACCTAATCAACAATACAGTACCAACAACTCCTTCACCAACAACACCTTCAAAAACAACACCGTTACTAAGAACACCGTACCAGAAACACTGTTATAAAGAACACATAATTAACCGCATCGTACCCACAAAACCAAACCAAAAACACCTACATCAATACCACAGTACCAAATCAACGTTGCCAGCAACACTGCCACCAACACCTTCACCAACAAAACTTTCAACAGCGTCAGCGTCACCCAGAACACTGTCAACAAAAAACGGTCACCGTCGCAACCAGCTCCACCAAGAACAGCACCATCAACAACAACACAGAACCAACAACACAGTCCCAACAACACCACAAACAACACCGTCGCCCAGAACTCTACCAACGACAACATCATCACTAAAAACACCGTGCCAGCAACGCGTCAACAATCCTTCAACACAAGACCGCGCCAAAATAAAACCCAGCACTCGAAACACAGTCCCACCAGCACCGTTACACAGTACCAAAACCATCGTAACAAAAACAACGTCGCCAAATACACCATCACAAACAACCCTAAACTAACAAAAATATTCACCAAATAAAAACACCATAGCCAACACCACTGTCACCAAAAACGTCTTCTCCATCAGCAACATCTTCACTAATAACACTGTAACTAAGAACACAGTATCAACAGCACTGTTACAAAGAACACAATACCAGCAACTCCTTACCTAGAGCACCGTCACCAACAACACCTTCAATAGAAACACCGTACCACCAGCACCGTTATAACAACACCGTGCCAACGGTACTGTAACCAACACCTTCACCAGCGATACCGTAACAAAAGCACCGTCACCAACAAGAACGTCTCCAACAAAGCTGTCACCAGCAACAACTTCTCCAACAACACCATCAACAGCAACATTACCAGCAATATTGTCAACAACTAGACCGTAGCCAACAGCACCGTCGCTAACAACTACTTCACCAACAACACCTTCAGCGCAAACACCGTCACCAACACCAGAGTACCAAGAACGCCTTCACCAACATCCCCGTACGCAACAAACCGTACAACACCACCTTCCCCAACAACGCCTTCACCAACATACCGTCACCATCACCACCATAGCAACAATAACTTACAAACAACACCATCGCCAAAACACTTTCACCAACAACAACTTTATCAACAACACCGGTACCAACAAAACCTTCACCAATAACACCTTCACCAACACAAACGTCCTCAAGAACACTTGTTTTCAAAAAACCCATTGCCAACAACACCGCCACCAACAACACCGTCACCGACAAAACTGTCACCAAAGTCGTCTTCGCCAAAATCATCTTCACCGACAACAATTCAACAACTACACCGAGGCTAACAGCATTATTACCAAAAACATATTCGCCAACAAACCGTCGCTAACAACAACGTCACCGTAACACCTTCACTTACAACACCGTACAAACAATATCTTCACCAACAACACCGTACCAGCAGTACCGTAAACATGACACATTCACCAAAACCACAGTTGCAAGAAGACTGTACCAACAACACCATCATCAATAACACCGTGTCAATAACACCGTGACCCACAACTCTACAAACGACAACACTGTCACCAACATCAATGTGCCAAAATAAAACCCGGCACCAACAACACCGACGCCAACAACAAATTTACCAACAATACTGTTACCAACAACACCTTCACCATCAATTCCGTACCAACAACACCTTCACCAGCAACACTGCACTACCTAACACCGTTACAACACCACCGGACAAACAACACCGTAAGAAAGAACACAGTATCAAAACCACCGTTGGCAAATACACCGTCAGAAAAAAAAATCAAACCAAAAACACTACAAACACCTTCACCAACAACACTGTCGCCAAAAAAAAAAACCGTCACCAATAACACCGTTGCCAACAACACCGTCATTCATAACACCTTCACCTTCAACACCTTCGCCAACGACACCGTCGCCAACAACACCGTCACCAAAAACACCTTCCCTAACAACACCTTCATCAACAACACTGTCACCAAAAACACCTTCTCCAACAGCAACACTTTACCTACAACACCGCACAAGCAACACCGTAACCAACACCACCGTCACAAACAAGAAGTTTAGAATTGTTTTGGATTTTATTTTTGTTTTGCTCTTTGTTGTTGTTTTGTTTTTGTCTTTTCTTGTTTTGTTTGTTTATTTTTGTCTAATTTTGGGAGGGTGGAGTTTCGCTTTGTGTGTGTGCGTGTGTGTGTGTGTGTGTGTGTGTGTGTGTGTGTGTGCTTGTTGGTTTGTTGTTGTTTTTTTGTTCGTGGGGTTGTTGTTTTTTGTGTTTTTTTGTTGTTTTATTTGTTGTTTTTTTCCTCTCATTTTTTTCCAAAGATCACTCATAGCTTCACTAAGTGTCTCTCTCTAGTCCTTATCCCAAGGTGGGCATAGACCGCCGCCGAAATTTCTCCATCCCCTTCGGTCCTTGGACAGCTATTCTAACTCATGCCAGGACATTCCAGTCTTTCCTACGTCCTCCAAGAGGTCTCTTCTCCAGCTTGATTTTGGCCTGCCTCGTTTTCTTTTACCAGGTGGATTCCATTTTAAGGCTGTTCTTG
>JBCHJU010025659.1:0-11906 GCA_039654505.1 Plocamopherus imperialis | reverse complement strand
ACAAAACCATCAACCCCCCAATTGCTAAAAAAAAAAAAAAAAAAAAAAAAACAAAAAAAAAACAGCCAACCAATAACACCGTTGCAAACAACACTGTGCCAACAACATCGTCACCAACAACACCTACTAACAAAGCTATACCAACAACACCGTCATCAACAGCACCTTACAAACAACAACAACTTCACCAGCAAATACGTGCAAACAACACCTCCACCAACAATATCATACCAACAACACCTTCACCAACAATACTGTACCAGCAACACCTTCGCCAACAATATTGTGCCAACAACACCCTCACCAACAATACTGTACCAACAACACCTTCACCAACAAGTCCGTAGCAACAAAACCTTCACCAACAATACAAGGACCAACAACTAAGCCGTCGATAAGAAGAAACAAAATCTTCACCGACAACACCGCCACCAGAAACACTTTATCAACAACACCATCGCCGAAAACACCGTACAAATACAACATCTTCACCGACAACATCGTATCAACAACACGTTCACCACCAACATCGTACCAACAACACGTTCACCAACAACATCGTACCAACAACAAGTTCACCAACGACATCGTACCAACAACACGTTCACCAACAACATCGTACCAACAACACGTTCACCACCAACATTACTTTCTACAACTACAAATTCACCAACAAGACGGTCGTCCGCAACACCGTCGACAACAACCGCGTCGCCAATGACACCGTACCAACAGCATCTTCACCAACAATAACAACAACAACAACAACGAGAATAACACCACCAACAACAACAACACCACCCCTTCCACCTGCTACAACAACAACAACAGTACCAAAATTAAACCCACAGAAACAAGAAAACAACAAGAAAACAACAAAGAACAATAACATTCAAGTTCAACAAACAACAGATATTTCAAAAACAGCCACAACCAGCAGCAAAAAAACAACAACAATTAACAACAACAAGCAAGTTCAACAAACAATAACAAAAAACAACAACAACAATTAGAAACAATAATAACAGACAACAACAACAACAAAAGGCAAAAACAACAAACACCATCATCAAACAACAACAAACAACAATAACAAGCGATAACAAAGACCAAACAACGACAAACAGGAAGAACGGCATCAATAGAAAACAATAAACAACAACAACAACAACAGCGACGACGACAACAAACAACAACAACAAAGACAAACAAGCAATTACAAACAACAACAACAAAAGACAACAGCAACAATCAAGAAGAACAAATAACACCAACAAACAACAACAGACAAACAACAACAATAAGATCAGAAAACAACAAAAACAAACAATAACAACAGACAAAAACAACACCAACAAACAAACAATAACAACAACAACAATAGACAACAGAAACAGGCGAACAACAACATCAATAGAAAACAATAAACAACAATAACAACAACAACGACGACAAGGACAACAAACAACAACAACAGACAACAACAACAAACAACAATAAGAACAGAAAACAACAAAATGAACAAATAAACAATAAAAACAGGCAAAAACAACACCAACAAACAAACAACAACAACAACAACAACAACTACAGACAACACCAACACACGAAAAACAACCAAAAAAACAAACAAACAAAACAAATACAATAAGTAACAACAATAAGCAACACCAAAAACAACAAAACCAACAACCAAACAACTTTAACAAACAATAACAAGAAAGAACCTCAACAAACAACAACAAGAAAAAACAGCAAACAACAAAAACAACGACAACAGACAACAAGAAAAACAAACATCAGAAAACAGTAGCAAAAAACAGCTTCAACAAACATCAACAACAAACTACAACATGCAATTCCAGCAACAACTACAGACAACAGCAGCAACAAGCAACAAATACTTTAGTAAACACAACAAACAACAAAAAGCCATTAAAAACAAGAACAACAACAGACAACAACAAAAACATTCGACAACAACAACAAACAACTTCAACAAAATAGAACAGCAAATAACAGCGACAAACAAATGCAAAAACGACAAGCAATTACAAACAAGAACAACAACAGACAATAACAACGACAAACAACTTCAACGAATTACAACAACAAACAACAACAAACAACAACAGGCAATAACAACAACAAGGAACAACAGCTAACAACAAAAACAAGATGAACAGAAAACAACAAAAACAACAACAAACAACGATAGATAAAAAGAAAAAAAAACAACAACAATCAACAGCAACAACAAAACAAAAACAACAACAACAACAACAGACATGAACAAAAACAACAACAACAACAAACAACCACAACAACATACAATCGAAAAGCAATTACAAACAAGACCAACAACAGACAACAACATACAATCGAAAAGCAATTACAAACAAGACCAACAACAGACAACAACAACAACTAATAGCTTCAACAACCAATCAAACAACTTACACAAAGAGGAAGAACACATAACAACAGCAAACAACAACAACAACAACAATAACACAAAACAACAAGCAATTAGAAAGAACAACAACAACAAGCAACAACTACAGGCAACACCAAACAACAACAAAGAACAACAGAAAAAAAAACCCAAAAAACATGAAACAGCAAAAGCAAAAACAAAAACCAACAACAACAACGAATAACAACAACAAACAACAACAACGACAGAAAACAACAACAACAAACAGCAACAACAAAAAACAGCAACAACATAAAACAACAACAAACAACAAAAACAGACAACAATAAGCAACAACAACAAACCACAACAAACAATAAAAAAGACAACAATAAGCAACAACAACAAACAAGAAAAACAGACAACAATAAGCAACAACAACAAACAACCACAACAAACAATGACAAAAAATAGCCACAACGACAACAAACAACAACAACAACAAACAACAACAACAGACAACAACAAACAAATAACAACAACAGACAACAAGAACAGACAACAACAACAAACAAAAACAACAAATAACCACTACGACAACAAACAGCAAAAACAGCGACAACAACAAAAACAACAACAACAAACAACGAGAGATAAAAAGAAAAAACAACAACAAACAACAGCAACAACAAACAAAACAACAACAACAACAACAACAACAGACAGTAACAAAAAGAACAACAGCAAAACAACCACAACAACAAACAATCGAAAAGCACTTACAAACAACAACAGACAACAACAACAACTAATGGCTTCAAAAACCAATTAAACAATTTACACAAAGAGGAAGAACACATAACAACCTCAAACAACAACAACAACAACAACAACACAAAACAACAAGCAAATAGAAACAAGAACAACTACAAGCAGCAACAACAACAACAAGCAACAACTACAGGCAACACCAAACAACAACAAAGAATAACAGAAAAAAAAACCCAAAACACGTCAAACAGCAAAAGCAAGAAAAAACAAAACCAACAACAACAACAAATAACAAAAACAAACAGCAACAACGACAGAAAACAACAACAAACGACAATTAAACAAATAACAACAACAGACAACAACAACAAAAGACCCCAACAACAAACAGCAACAACAAAAAACAGCAACAACAACATAAAACAACAATAAAAAACAAAAACAGACAAAAAGACGCAACAACAACAAACAATAACAAAAAATAGCCAAAACGAAAACAAACAACAACAAACGATGACACAATAAATAACAAAAACAGACAACAACAACAAACAACAACTACAAACAACAACAACACACAACAACAACAGAAAACAACAACAAACAACAACAGACAACAAAAACAACAAACAACAACAACACACAACAACAACAGAAAACAACAATAAACAACAACAGACAACAACAACAACAAACAACAACAACAGACAACAACAACAAACAACAACAATAGACAAGAACAACAAACAACAACAACAAACAACAACAGACAACAACAACACACAACAACAACAGACAACAACAACAGAAAACATCAACAAACAACAACAACAGACAACAACAACAAACAATAACAACAGACAACAACAATAAACAACAAAAATAAACAAAAACAACAAACAACAACAACAAACAACAACAATAGACAACAACAACAATAGACGACAACAAACAACAAGAAGAGACAACAACAACAATAGACAACAACAACAACAACAGACAACACCAACAGACAACAACAACAGACAACAACAACAGACAACAACAACAGACAACAACAACAAAAAAACAACAACAGACAACAACAACAGACAACAACAACAACAACAAACAATAACAACAAAGAACATTAACAGACAACAACAACAGACAACAACAAGAGACAACAACAAACAAACAGCAACAACAAACAACAACAAGAGACAACAACAAACAAACAACAACAACAGACAACAACAACAGACAACTTTAACAGACAACAACAACAGACAACAAAAAAACAACAATAGACAACAACAACAGACAACAAGAACAGACAACAACAACAGATAACAACAACAAACAACAACAACAGACAATAACAACAGGCAACAAGAAACAAACAACAACAACAAACAACAACAGACAACAACAACAGACAACAACAACAGACAAGAACAACAGACAAAAACAACAGACAACAGCAACAGACAACAACAACATACAACAACAACAGACAACAACAAACAAACAACAACAACAAACAACAACAACAGACAACAACAACAGACAACAACAACAGACAACAACAACAGACAACAACAACAAACAACAACAACAGACAACAACAACAACAGACAACAACAACAGAAAACAACAACAGACAACAACAACAGACAACAACAACAGACAACAACAACAGACAAAAACAACAAATAACCACTACGACAACAAACAGCAAAAACAGCGACAACAACAAACAGAACAACAACAACAAACAACAGAGAACAACAGAAACAAACAAAAACATCAAACAACAAAGAACATCACAAAAAACAAAAACAACAAAGACTTCAAAGGAAAACAACATCAACAAATAAAAAAACATCAGCAAACAGCAACAAACAACAAAAAACAAGTACCAACAACGACGACAATAGACAACAACAACAACAACAACAACAAAAACAACAACAACAAAAACAACAGACAACAACAAAAGCAACAGAAAACAACAAAAGCAACAGACAACAGCAACAACAACAACAAACAAAAAGAACAGCAGACAACAACAAAAACAACAGACAACAACACAACAAACAAAACAACAGACAGCAACACCAACAATCAACAACATCCGACAACAACAACATCAACTAACAACAACATCTAATAACATCAACAAAAAACAATACCTACAAACAACAGCAAAAAACAAGACCTACAAACAACAACAAAAAACAAGACCTACAAACAACAACAAAAAACAAGACCTACAAACAACAACAAAAAACAAAAACAAGACCTACAAACAACATCAGCAACAGCCAACAACATACAAGAACAACAACACCAAGAAGCAACTACAACAACAAAATAACAATAAAAGACAAGAAGGCAAGCAAAAATAACAACAAACAACAACAAACTACAACAACAAACAACATTAACAATCAACATCAACAAACAACAACAATGAACAACAAAATCAATTATTAACAAGGACAAGTACAGACAACAACAACGACAACAACAAAAAACAAAAAACAAAACAAAACAAACAACAAGCAATTACAGAGAACAACAAACAACAACAACAAGCAAGAACAACAAACAAAACAACAATAACAACAACAGCAACAAACAACAACAAACAACAACAAAGAACAACAACAAACAAGAACTACAAACAACAACAACAAAACAGTAAGCAACAAAAAAACAATTACAAACAACATCAGCAACAGAGAACAACATACAACAACAAGAAGCAACTACAACAACAAGCAAGATTAACAAACAACAACAAAAACAACACCAACAACAGACCATAAGAATAAAAAAAAACAACAACACGTAACAACAACAACAAACAACAACAACAACAACAACGACGACGACAACAATAACAACAACATCAATAACAACAACAACAATAAATAAAATAAAATTTACAAATTCTAAAAGTTTTATAAGATGGACAATCTTTAAAAAAAGAGAAAACGATAGTGTTTTGAATTTCGTGGCAAAAGTTACTCATCATCAAGTCCTTGTTGCACATGATGAGAATGTAATGCCAGAACCATCGTTTGCTAATGGGCCACATCTGGAATTGTAAAATGTGTAGAGAGAGAAAACGATCAGTAGAAACCGAAAACGAAAGCATAAAAAAACAAAGTTCTAACCAAAACATATTTAAAATAAAGAAATAGGCTTCACACATACAATTGTAATTTAAGGGATATCATGTAATTACAATTAGACACAGAGATGTGAACGAACATACCAAGGGGTAAAACAGACAGGACAGACAGAACCCATCGTCTGTGCTCTTTGATTCAGATCTCTCCCAACTTCTATCAAATGGCAGCAAAGTGCCAACTGCCTTGCGGTTGTCTTAACCAGAAGTCTTGCAAGACCATTTCCCAGCCAGCTTCTACAAGAAAGGTTCACGCCGACCAGAAGGGTTGCCCATCCACAGACGCACAGTGCCTGTCCCCTCACCTTTCAGCGACCCTAAAAACCGACGACTCGGTCATACCGTGTTAACTCCACGGCCAACCTTGACCTTTGGTACTCCCTAACCAAGGTCACGGAGAGACCTAGAAGCCAGATATCCATACTCAACGTGTCTCATTGCTTTTACCAATGCTTGAAGCACCTCAGCATTATGGAACAACAATGATGTAAAGCATATTGAAGGTCAAAAGTGGCGTTTTGCAGCTATAACACCTTCGTTTTCATCCTCAGCTATCTTTTACTTCTGTTATCCTATGTTTCCTTCTTACAGTTACATAGCTTTTCCTGTATAGTGTTTTATTTATAGTGGGGCTGTTTCTGTTCTTGTGAATTTTATGTGGGTTTTTTTGGGATTGTTTTTGTTTTTTTGTTGTTTTTTTTTGTTTGGTGTTTTTTTTCTATTTTGGAGTGTTTTTTGTTGTTTTTTTTTCTTTTGTCTTTTTTTTCTTTTGGCTTTTGTCTTTTTTGTTTGTTGTTGTGGTGTTTTTGGTCTGCTTTTGTCTTTCGTGGGGGTTGGGGGGGGGCGGGGCGGGAGATTTTGGGTTTCTTTTTTGGTGGGAGGGGGTGGTGGGAGACCGGAGTTGTTCTACTTGCCACATTCCATTTCCTCATTTTTTTTCATCTTCATTGTTTTCCTTCGATTGCTTTATGTTTTTCTTTTTTTTTCTTTTCTTTCTTTTTTTTTCTTTTTTTTTTCTTTTGCAGTTTGTTTCTACTCTCCATGTCTTGACCGCAAGAAGGGCCTAATTCAGGCCATGTGCAGGCCAAGCCCCAAGGGATGACCGTGAAATAGATGGCCGGCATTAAGGAAATGAAGCATGGCCTGTGTTCGTGCCGCGAACTTAGGGTCGACGCCTACCATAATGCACAACTTCAGACCACTTCTTGGCACGGCCTGGCAGCACCATGTCGCGAAGACAAAGCTGTCATGTCGCCGGCCGGTAAGCCAAACGCTTTGGCGACGTTTCATAATAATGTATTTCAAGTGACCTCTGCTGGAGACCCCTAAAAGAGCAGAGAAAGCAAGCTCGACTGATTCATGTGAACAAAATGACCAGAGATGGCAACAAAGCCATCAAGATACCATATTACTTCATACATCGGTCTGGTCGATTTACTGCAAGGAACTTTAGCAAACACAAATATAGTTATCCACACACCTGAACTAACGCCTACAAACAACGTTTTTTTCCATCAAGCAATTTATGACTGGAAGTCGTTTCAAAACCTTTAAAAAAACTACGACTCAATTTCCCAATTTAGGAGACAAACAGACTCATTGTTGTGAAGGTAATGGACGTATCAAGAAATTTACAGTAATAGACTACTCAAGCCTTTTGTGTCTTATAGTTCAAGATCAAAATAGAGACCTTGACACGGAAATACAACCCACTGGGTTTGTAGACTAATTAGTGGTTAAGGGCTCACTATAATATTTTACATGTAATATCCTCCTAAAATCCGCTGAAGGGTATACAGAGACTGTGTGATGATGACTTGCTGGATGAGTGAATTATAAAGTATTAACCCAAAGCCGTTTTCGTATAGGTACAATAGTACGGTGGTTTCCAAACGTCTATTCTTTTCCTCATCTCCATCAACAAGACAAGCGTGGCTAATCTTTCTAAGTTGAAGGTTATGTCTGTTGGAACAGAAAGTCATTTTTTTATCTATTGACTTCAATACCGTTGCCGCCTTAGTCTCAAAATCGATCAAAAATGGAGAACACTTTTTTCCCCGATTTTGATAAAGGATTTGTTTGGAAAGGAAATTCCGCTCGGCCTTGAATATTGATGGGAAATCGTGACGACACCCTGGAGTTGCATAACTTTTCAAAGGGCAAGTACATGAAGCACTTAAAACACTGCATCACCTTCTCAATCACATATATTTGAGGAGATTCAAAACTCTCAAGAGCTGATACATTACCTGTTTGAAGGACAAAATATGGTTAAGTAGGGAAAAATAAACAGGTCTTAAGATATGATTGGCTCAGATAAGAAGCATTAAGCAATATGAAAAAGTAAGAGGAAAAAAATAACTTACTTGACAATTCACCAGAAAGGTCTAAATGGCCCAATACCATTCCTAAGAATCAAACAGAAGTCCACTTGTAAGTCCTTTCACGTTATTCAGATAGTGATTCAAAAGCCTTGACAGTAAATTTAATCTCTAATGAGAGGTTTAGAACAGGCAGGCACACATTAAGGGCATCTCTCTTCACCGGTATTACTAATCCCCTGATCTAATTCAATAAATGCCAGGCCATATGTCTTTCGATTTTCCATATCTCTGAGTAACGCTAATCGTATTGAATAATTTACACTTACATATTTTATATGACTACTTTTGAAAGACTGTTAAATAATAAAGAAAATACATTTTTGAAAGACTGTTAAATAATAAAGAAAATACAAACACATTGTCATATGTTTAAATGTCCATTCGTTGGACACCGTAATCTGGCATTTAAAAAGCAGATGCTGTGGACATATTTGAACATGTGCAAAAGCAAAAAGAACAGCCAAGTCATGTATGATAAAATAATTGAACAATACACCTGTATAAAATCCCAGTTTTCCTTAAAAAGGGCATGAATATACTGGGATGTGCATGATAGAAAGGTATCCGCACCTTTTATCACAGATAGATCCACAACGCTGTGAATTTTGTGTAAACTGTAATGTCGTTGTGGTGTATATAATGTCAGATATACATGATCTGGACATCTTTGGTATCATCCCAGCTTTCCTTTAAATGGGCATGGATATACTGAGATGTCAGCCATATGCATCAAATAATGGTGAAATAAAATGTACCTGTCGTTTCACCGAAAATCTTTGACATGACGTAGTCATTTCTCAGTTTTCCTTAGAAAGGGCATGGATATACTGAGATACAAGGAAACCTATAAAACAAAATGTAATAAACAAATGTAATAAACCGAACATACAATTGATGTACCTGTAGGCCTTTCTTAGACAGAGCATAATAATTTGGACATATACAGATAGCACGGACACCGACAAAATCCAACACGTTTTTCAACTCTCTTTAAAGTCACAGGCTATATCAAAATGCTGAGAGATGGGTATAGAAGATTTGTTTATTTTTATGAAATATACTTATATTTTCCTCAATGGCATAATTTATATTTAAATTGAAAATGGGCTCAATGAAACTAGAAACAGTCTTTCAAAAATAATCGTTTAGAGATGGTGATACATTAAGAATGACCAGAGGCAGGGATGTGAAAATATCGAAATACAATTGGCCTAAAAATCCATTCATGATAAGCAACCTTGCAAAAGGAGGATTCATAAGTCAAACAGGACCTCCTATTGGAACCTGGCATTTAATCATGACATGTATGATGTGAGAAGAAAACAATGGGGCTCGGTGCTGGACATACACATCAGCAGATGAGGGGTAGGGAGGGGGTTGTGCGGAGCACGAAAACTGAAGAGCATTTATGTAGCTCGTTAGCCAGTATTTCATAAGTCCGAAATGAAATTTTGGTGGAAATTCCGAAACGATCGCAGGATAAGAGGCTCTAACATCTACAGGCCGAGTCAAAATAGATTTGACTCATTTGTCATTCCTCACATCAAGGATGATCACACAGAGCCATTATCCATTTTGCCCTCATAACGTTTCAGTGGTGATTCACGTCTTACGACACCATTAACAGAAATAGAAATGAGACAACAATCGTGTCAGCAGAGGGAGTGTTGTTGCGGCATTTTGCTCTCTCGAGGAGTCAGAAGATTCACTCAGTCATTGCCTTGGTGATCTCAATAGCTCATAGGATCAGTGAGACCGCAGAGGAAAAAAGTCCCCTAGTAACTGATCAAGTTATATGGATATATGTTACAAGACAGAGGTTCTCAATCGTTTCAGGAAAATTTTGAAAAATGGGATATTGTATAATTTATTCTCCCGTCTCAGTAACCAAACGAGGTTATTTCCGTTGGGGGTAAACTGCGTCGTTTAGATACTTACACTGTTGCCGACGACTAAAGAAAAATTTGATTCGTACTTCTGACACGACGATCGTTGCCTTTTGTTGGGTGGTAATAGTTACCATAGCACACTTTCATTGAAGTTGGACAGCCATAGTGACTAATGCACACTGTCATTAGCCTTATGATAGTCGTAGTTACCAATGCACACTTTCATTAGCCCTAGGGTAGTCATAGTTATCGATACACTCTGTCATAAGCCTTATGGAAGTCAAAGTTACTAATGCACACTCTCATTAGCTTTATGGTAGTTACAGTTACTAATGCACACAGTCATTAGCCGCAGGGCAGTCATAATTACCAATGCACACTGCCATTAGCCTCAGGGCAGTCATAGTTACCAATGCACACTGCCATTATCCTCAGGGCAGTCATAGTTATGCACACTGCCATTAGCCTCAGGGCAGTCATAGTTACAATGCACACTGCCATTAGCCTCAGGGCAGTAATAGTTACCAATGCACACGTCCATTAACAGTTGGGTAGCCATAGTTACTATGGCACACTGCCAGTAGCTTTAGGGTAGACCACTAAATTAAAGATTTTGAATCGGTTTCAGGTGAGCTTTTTATATAGCGCAATATCTACATAATGTGCTCAAAGTGCTTTACAAGGGGTCCCCAGCAGCAACACGTAACATGGAGGACGAGACAAGGCACCTGATAGGCGACAGTACAACTTGTCGGACAGGGACAACGCTGTTAACGGCCAGGTACTCATTTTACTCCTGATTAGGGGAGACAGCGTGTGTAAAAAGCCATTTCCAAGGACTCAACATCATTCCCGTCACCGGGATTCGAACATCTGGCATCAAGGTCTTCAGCTCACGACGCCACAACTGTTTAAAACAGGTCTCAAATGATTATTTGCCTTTTCCCCCGACATATCATATCATTCACCAGTTTCATTAAGAACATTGCATTCTCATCTCATTGCTGTGGGGAGTAGTCCCAGTAGCAGAAATCAGTCGCAACAAGTCATTCCTTTTGTTGTTTGTTTGTTGTTGTTTTTTTCTCATTATTCTTCTTCTTGTTTGTTTCTTTGTACGTGTGTGTTTATGTGACTGTACGTGTGTGTGTGACTGGGGGTGGGGGGGGGGGGGGAAGACTGGGGCGTCTTTGCTTCGTTTCAGCCAGTCTGTTTTCTTTTCTTTTCTTTTTTTTTTTTTTTTTTTTTTTTTTTTTTTTTTTTTTTTTGCT
>JBCHJU010025548.1:0-11909 GCA_039654505.1 Plocamopherus imperialis | reverse complement strand
AATCCTTTTTTTATGGTCTACAATAAATTCATTTCAAGGCCTCCTTTTCTTTGGGCTTTTTTTTTTTAGATATCTTAATGTCAAGCTTTAAAATTTGTCCATGTATCCAGAGATATAAGAGCGAACCAAACGGGGCGGTGGGGGGGGAGCACTTATTTTAGGTTCGAATGTTCTCACAATCGGCAGGGAAAGTCTCAAACACAAATAAAGTAATAGATCTAAAATTAGAATGTAGGGTTCATGATAGCCGTGTTTGCAGCAAGTGTGATTAACTTGGTGTCTCATGGGTGTTTTCACACATTATCATAATGTGTAGCTTGATTCTAAATTCCCCGTTTGTAGAGCGGGCCACCTTGCTAGTAGATATAGACATGTATACAGTATGTATATATCGAGTGAACCAGATAGGCTGAAAACGAAAAGATTCACCATCAAATATAGAATATGTCCATCTTTGATAGTTACTCATTGATAACCAGTATCTTTTAAAGTTAAAGCTTAGCTGCACATGGAAATTCCCAGACAAGTTGAAATAAAAATTCAATACACAAATAGAAAAGATTTACAATTTATACAGTGGAGTGCGCTTAAGATAAACTGCTTGGTGACCAACCCAGCAGCTTATCTTCGATTTCAATGAAAATTAAAACTTAAAATCACTCACACAGCTTACGTAGCTGTAGCCTTAAGGCAGGGTGTTGGCTTGGCGTCTATTATAGTTGTCATAGTCATAATACCATACAAAATTTGAAAAATATACATGTACCCTACAACTACAATGCACTGTTGGGCCCCTATTGAACTGAAGTGTTTCATTATTGCATTGGCATGAAATGGACAACCACGTTATAGATATGAATGTATGCCTGTGGTGGGTCAAGGGCGTTTATGTTAACCACTTTCAATAGTAATGGCAAAGAGAGAAAAAATAGGGTCCAATGAAAAAGTTTCCTGGGACCAAGAATTTATCTTATGCAGGGTTTATCTTATGCAGACTCCACTGTAATATAAATGAGAGCCAATCTAGTATCAATTATAACCAGGATAGTCAAATCATGCAATATCATGTAGAATTAAAAATCATCTGTACTTGCACTTGCAGTGACAGGTTTGTGTGATGAGCTACATAACGTACCTTCCAGATTTAGATCTAGTCTATGCTCATTCGATAAACTCAAAAGAATGTTGAAATCAAATCCTCAGAGCAAAACTACACATGGCCTTTTATGCAAGGGAACAAAAATGACTGGGAATAAGAAATGGCTGCAAAGTTAGACGTCTTCTTTTCATTGTCTTTTGTTTTTTGGGGTCTTTTATGATGATTTGGATCAGACAGCTCACAGGCTAGTTGTAATTACATCCATGTGGGAGGTCCCCCAAGAAATCACCATTACAATGTAGCCCTCATGGAAAGTGTCCTAAAACCCCACTATTTTATCACCCATGGGTTTGAAAGGCAAGTTCAATACAGTGACCGCCTTACATCCCGCCCCTTGGGAAAATGGAAAAGTGGGATGATAGATGGACCGAGATCTCAGGCAGACAGCTTTGGAGGCAACCCATACAATGTTTCATAATCGTCCCATTGACATCCAATGGACGAGACCCATAAGAGGCGTGACCATAGTAAATTCTAATGGACATAATTTAGTTTTCATCCTGTCAATCATCAAACACCTCATTGCTACACATATCACCTTGGAAAAGGACTGAGGAGAGGGGTTGTTTATAAGTCACATCTGACTCTAAAGCGGCCCAAACTGTCAAGCACACTGCAAACCAATTATAGTAATAAACAGACCAATGACGGGTCCAAAGGAGCTGTCTACAAGCAGCCATTGGCATTTCCTTGAATAACTTAGGAGTTGGACCTCTGAATGGTGTCCTGTCACAAATTGGCCAAACAGGGTTGACTAGACACATTTCGTTAAAATATAATTGTGCCCATATGGCTCGCAACAACAATATGAATGAATCTGACAGAGACAAAAACAATCGTGAGGACGTAAAATTCTCCACTGCTCATATACATGTAACTGGTTGAAAAACCCTCCTCCCGCTCTCAAAAAGTGGGATCGTAGGCAGATGGGGTGGATTGTTCGAGGACAAATATAAAAAGAGTAGAATGAGTTACTCCGTAAAGTGGGATGTTTAGCAGACTGGGATGTTAGGCCGTGGGACACTAGGTGGTCACTACTGTTGTTGAATTTCTGACAGGCTTTGGAAAATACAGTATCTACAGTATGTCTTCTGCCATCACAGTAAATTTACACAAAATATGTAAAAAAGATTTTTTAAAAACATTTACAATGTGAAGTGAAAAGGATCACACAAATCTGTCGGGAGTTTCAATTTACGTTCAAAGTCAAAGTGAATCGCATATTTTCGGGAGTTCACCTGATATAAAAAAGCTCCCGAAGTTATGAAAAGGCAAAACTGTAACACGTCTTCCTTTAGCCTCCCTTTTTATTTGACATGATTTTTTTTTTCAATCCTGTCAAAGTCAAGACATCACATGCCATCTGTAAACTTTCTATAATGTTCACTTTTTACATTAAGGGACATCAAGAGGAAGACGATTTAAACTAAACAAAAGAAATGAAATGAGGCATACTGGAAAAAATATATATATTATATTTATTGATTTGCTTAGAGAAAATACTGCTATCTATCAATGGATGTCAGAGTGTCTGTTATAAGCTGCTGAACTTCTCGTTCTCTTTCAAAGGCTCTGTTGATACAGGTTTTGATTTGTTCATCTGTCAGAGGTGTGCCTCCTATGAAAGAAAAAGAAAATGGGAAAAAAACATTCATAAATTCAATGATGAAAAACTATATAAAATAAAACAAAACCAGGGAAAGCAGAAACAAATTAATTGGAAATCGAAATGAAATGAACCATTCTTCAATTTCTAGATTTGCAAAGTTACATTAGTTTTAGTTCATTGTCATTTTGGATCTCTGGCTAGTGATGGATTCATCAGTTGGTTTTGGGTCTGTATCTATTGGTGCAGTAACTGGGTTTGGATTTGTCATTAGGTTTTGTTTTGAGTCTTGTTTCAGGGTTTGGATTTGCCAAAGGTAGTAGGACAGGCATCATAGGCTCATAGTCTCATACAGTGGACTACGCAAAGTCAATGTCCAAGGGACATAATCGACAAAAAATCGAGTGATGTGTAAAATCGACTTGGGAATAAGCCAGCCTCTCATCACCTCGCTGCTCTCACTGTCACACAAAGACGGGCCAGTCTGCTTGCACGAAACATGCTAACAAACACACACATGCGCAGAACGTCCACTGCCACACAACACAAACACACATCCACCCCCTCAGGGATGCCCCTGGCTTTTCTCAAAACCCACTGATTTTTCATCGACCTTAAAATTAAAAGTGGGTCACGTGCGCAAGAGCAAAATGTTCATACCCAAATACAAGTTTATAAAATTCATCAAAACAAAAACAAGCCATAGAAAACCATAACAACTTAGCTAATTTGATGTTGGTTTGAAACTTAAGAAGGTGTGACTATGACAGTAATGAAAACCCCAGCAGTTATTTCTTTAAAAAAGAAAAAAAAGGTACATGTACTAAAAAAATTAAATCAAATGAATTCACAAACAAATACAGTAGAACCCGTATAAGTCGACATTGCTGGGACTTCCGAAATCACGTCGACTTAAGAGAATGTCGACATAAGAGACTGAAGTAGATTTCAAGGGGAACAGGGGATACTGTCGTGTACATGTACTTTTAAATTTACTCAACACTGTAATAGGCCTGGCGAAGCTCATGTGATGTGCTTTCGAAACGCACAACACACACTAGATCTACACAAATGTTGTGGTTAGCATATTTTCTTTGTTTAGCACTCTATAGCTTACTACAATATACAGTAATATTGAGATGATAAGAACACTAGACCTACACGTGTTGTGGTCAGCATCTTTTCTTTGTTTCGCACTCTACATGTACTCTATAGTCTACTACAATATGATAAGAAAGACAGAACCAACCACCCGATCGCCTCACCATTCCCTCCCCTACCCACCCATCCCCTTTCACCCACAACCACCTGTTAGCCTCGCCATTCCTCCCGCAGGCCACCTCACCCATCCCTCTTCTTACCTTTCACCCCCATCCACTCGCTCGCCTCGCCAACCCTACCCACCCTATGCTCTAGCTAGGCTGAACGCTTTTTCTTCATTTACACTAAATCAAGCGTGTGGAATCAACTGTAGATCTAGTAATCGCCTCTGGGTCCATCCTTCTTTTCACACATGCGCATGGCTTGGCCCTGAACTCATGATGACCCTATTGGTTCCGGTTATTCATGTCGACTTAAGAGAAAAGAAGGGGGAAGAATGTTGACTTATCGGATGTCGACGTAGTAATAATTTATAGAGAAAAAGTTGGTAATTTCAAATCATGTCGACTTAAGCCGAAAGTCGACTTAAGAGACATCGACTTATCTGGGTTCTATTGTATATGGAAGGACTAAGGAATACTAAAAAATTTCAAAATGAAAAACATGAAGTCATTAATATTTGATCTGACCAGTAGTTCTGGTATGGAGTAGGCCTACAAGAAAAGTCAATGAAAACCAACTCAATGCTGTAGAAATATGGTCCTACTGACAGCTGTTACAGATTAGACACAAAGACAGAAGAAGAAACAAAAACATTCTGCAAGAATTGAAAACAGAACTGCAGTTTGTAAAATCTGTAAAAGTATAAATATTAAGGATATTATTATTAGAAACAAAAAGTGGATACAGTGATCAGGGACAAAAATAGGCAAGAGGAGAAAAGAACCACCATCAATCTCATACCTGGATAAAATCAGATGACAGACAGGGCAATGAAACAGCAAAGGTTTTATTTGCAAAGACCACGGACAGGGAAGGACAAAATTTGTTAAGACATCAATACAGTTGGCTACCATCACACATGCAAATGCTGACATCCAGACAGAAACATAATCTCATCAATGTATTGTCATATGTCATAAGAATGTAACACATGAAAAAGGTGTTCGACACAACACAGCTGCAACATCACCTCCTTATTCAAAATTTGAACTTCAATTCACTTTTTGGTTGTTGTTTTTTAGATCCCTAGTAAACTATGAAAACCAAAACAATAAAATTGAGTATAATTATAGTGCATATCTTGAAAATGGAATAGAGAGTTCCATGTCTTAATAAAGAAGGGCACTTTGTACATGTCATTCAAGATACATATTGCATAAAAAGGCAAAAGTAGATCAAATATCATATCTTGGAATATAAAATCATGAGTCAAATATAATAATATAATACTCATATAACATCTTAATCATATAATATGTAGATTAAGCTTTTGAAATTAGGTAAAATGACCTTTAATTCCTTGAAGGGCAAATAATAAATGCTACAATGAAAATAAATAAAACATTAAAAAATTAAACCAAAGCTATAATAAATCTTATAAAAATCTTACACATGGAATGTAAGGCAATTCACTTGATTGGTTAAAATCATTCCTTATAAGTTAAACTCAAAAAGTTATTATCAAAGCCAAATACAATCATGACTGAAAAGAAAATTTAAAAAAATGCAGGCAGATGTGTAACAATAACTATAAATATACATCAAGTCATACAAACATAAACATTGAAAATTAGAGTGAACATTAAAAATCTTCTTTTTGTCCTTTTAGATATCATATATACCATGAAATATTAAAAACAATAAAACTGGTTACAATGCAATATCTTAGGTACAGAAAAGGCACAAGTATGGTGTAATAAAAAAAAGAAATCTAGTAACTCTGATTATAGTATAATGAAGCAAATTGCAAAAGAATGCATAAAGAGACACAAGGCATAATAAAGATTATTTCTTGGAACATAGAATTATGATCAAATATATGATAATGCCCATATGGGGTGGGTCAAAAAATGGTGTAGGACTTTGGATGGCTATAACATGTAAACTATGAAACAAAAATTATGAAAATTCTCCAAATAAAGGAATAGTCCTATTTTTCATTGCATACCAAATTTCAAATGAATCCATTGGGTGGATTTTAAATAATCTGCTTTCAAGAAAAAGTGGTTTGAAAAATAAATATCGAAATAAAAATTGGCAAAAGTTCTTACTGTTTTTTGTGTTAATTCTTGAAGTGACATGAACGATAAGGTCACTATGATGATTTTATCTTGTAGGCTCAAAACTGTTGATTCTCAATTCAGATCTCGGCCTAGATCTAGATCTAGACCTAAATCTAAATCTAGAGTTTAGATCTAAAGCTCTAGATACCAGTATAGACCTATGATTCAGGTTAGATCTTTGAAAATGCGATACTATCAGAAAATATTTAATTCTAACTCACTTGTACAAATGGATTGAAAGATGGTTAATTCTGTTTTCAACTGATCTTTTCCCAGTAGAAATGTTCTATGACAATAATCTTAAGTGGTCTGCTCTCGTTGAAAATAGTTCTGGGTATCAAAGTGTGAATGTATCATTAAAAGTTGGGCCTATCAGCCATCACAGTCTAACTATGAGCCAGTAAGCGCAAGAAATCTGTCGATATTTGATCCATAGAAATCATTGCACTTAAAGTTCAATCTCGTCTTTATTCCTTTATGGATTTACATCATATTTGTCACAATAACGTAAAAATATTTTTTCTAGATCTTTCAATGTCTTTTGTAGACAGGATGGGGGTGTAAAGGGTATCAAAGTTCCTACACCATTTTTCTTTATCTATCTGATATAATATCTTTAATGCTGAGAGAGAAATGTAATTTGTGCACAATGCTTATCATGCCTTATTGGTTATTTGAGTTCATCAACAATGACAATTCTAATAAAAAAAATCTTAGGACTCTTTGACCTCTTCTCAAAAACACCTGACCTAAAATGAAGGAAAAAAACATGAAAAAAGACAAAATTTGCATCTAGACCCGGACCCGGAGTCTTATTTTCATTTTTTATGGATCTATTTTCTCAAAAAACGAAAAGTAATGAATGAATGACTTTTTATCACTAAACCAGGATGATGGCTCTGAGTACATGTATTTCTTACAATAAAATATCATCCCTGATCTCATTTTCAACAATGAAAATCATATATCAAGAGTGAAGAGTCATTTCAAGTTCATTTAGCTTTCTATACAAAAGAAAGCAAATAGAATAAAAAAGCCAAAACAAAACAGAACAAAACAAACAAAAAAGAACAAAAACACCTCTCATAGTCATGTAATGTATTTCCTACACTTCTATAAAATATTTTTAACTTAAATGACGAATATACACTTCACACTGAGTGTGTTTCTGTAAATATAAATTCTCTTATTGAATTAGTTGTAAAAAAATAATAATTCATGACAAACAATGGTAGTCGGATTTGAATATTGTCCATGTATCATTCTTTGAACAAACAAACAAAAGCAAATCAAAGAAAATCAAAGCAAAACAAAAACCATGTTCAAACAAATTGTTCAATGAGCGATGAAAATTACCATAATAGTTTTTTGTTGTTTTTATTTCAGGAAGGGGGGCAGTACCTTGGGGGAAATCATCAAAGGATTTGGACCAAAACACTGACCACATATATGTTTTGGGTTCAACCTTCTGTGTTGAATGCTATGTGAAAGTTATGGTCCCTATCTTGCACTTTGTATCAATTTTGATCTTACCAATTTTAAAGCTTAAAACTCTCTAAATGTTTTCATCAATCTCATTCATATTTGACTTTAATACTTAGCACATCATTTATTATGGTTTTTGCAGCAATTAAGTCACATCCATTTTCACTTTCACTGAACATTTGTCTTTTATATTTTGGAAATTTTGGAAATGCACAAGTCCATCCACAAAAACTATGACTTTTTGCCCACAAAACAATTGATGAAAAAAAGCTTTGAAAAAAATCTTAAAGTACATAAATTTTAAAATTTTAAGTACATAAATATTGGAAAATAAATTATCAGCATGGGGACAACAATTGAGAAAAAGAAATTGGAGAGAAAAAAACAACTGAAAATAGACAATGGAAAAAACCCATAGACGACAAGACAAATCCATTCATACCTCCTAATAATACTGGTAAAGGGTAGGTAGGTCACCCCTGTCTGTGATCATTCTTATTCTTAGACTTCTGGCTGCATCTTTCAACACTTTTTCACTACCATGAGTATTACAACACAGCAATAGACATACATTAAAAAAACATAAGAAAACAAAAACAAGTTAATCTGTTTTCTTGTAAAAATGTCCCCTAGTAAGAACAACCAGCACTTATCAAATCTATTACAGGTGCAACCCCATGCCATTTAAAATGGTAATTTTTTATGCAAAACTATAATTGACTTCTTCAATAAAGAACTCCAATTCAAACCGAAAGACATGGGCTTATGCAGTTATCATTTCAAACTGGACGGTTTTCACAAAATGCAATTAAACTAATAAGAATCATGAAAAAATAAGAGTATTTTAATTTTATGCCTTAGCAATGTTCCTGTCATATTAATGTAAAGCATTGATTTCCTCCAAATATCTTTAAACAGACATGGCTTTATAAGAATATGTATGGTGCTATATGCCATGGATACAGTGTAAAAATCATAAGGATGTTCGTATGAGTTTAGCAGGAAGAATGGAACAAGTCGGTGATTTATAAAACAAAAATAATAAAAGGAAACATTTCAATTTTAACCGCTATTCTGTGTTTGTGCCACTCGCCAGCGATTCCCGACCGTTGGCTACTTTTGCTACCTACGGGAATGCCCCAGTGGGCTAGCCAATCCACTGACAGCTGCCTGCGCCATTGCTGCGTGGCCCGTCACAAGTTCAACGGGTTGCGTGTATGTCAGGGGGGTGTGTCTTTGGAAACCGTTTTACTATCAAAGTTTACATCACAGAACCCCTCTAATTTATATTTTTCAAACATAGAAATGCGTGATCGATCATCCTGAGTTGATTTTCTGAATATTATGCACTTGCTAGCACATTAGTGCTAATGTGTCATTCATATTGTCGGTTATTGTTGTGATTATGATAATTAATGATTAATTATTATAATCATTGTTGTTGTTATCGTTATCATCAGCTTTGTTGTTTGGGTTTTCATCATAACTTGTAAGAATAAGCCTAGTTTGAAGTTAGGTCCACCACAGTATAAAAGTAAAAGCGGAAGCCGACCTCAATGATGTACAATGCAGGCCTATTATGTGTACTACCTATCTCCAGACATCAAATCTGGACCCTCTCTGATGAAAACTTAGGCAACAGTTTGCTGATGTTGAGAATGACGTTGTCTACCACTGTAAAATTGTAAAATGTATAAAACAGACTACAGTTGAGTCTTGTTCACAAAGCTACTATGGTTCTAAGCCGTAACACAGTGAACTTAAGAAACAGGACATCCCCTCCCGATAGTATTTATACCCATCAGTAAGAAAAAGAGTGGGTAATTTTTCATTGCTCATAAGGGAAAAATTTCAGTGTACGATTTCCAAGTATATCTAATGATATACAATGGGAAGTTGTACTCTTAGTTGACCGACTGACTTCCCAAATCCCTTACGAACTTAAAGCCCATAAACGTCATTGTTATGCGTGATCACATGTACTAAATGCTAAGAATTCATTGGTGGATCCATTAATTGAAGATTCTGGGTCTGTAAAGTGATATAATATGACGATTTCATCCAGAACTTACGCGAATAATAGCACCTACATGCTGCCTAGTCGCAGCCTATCCTCAGGGCGTCATGCGAACGCAGAAATACGGGACCGGCAGGAAGCGTAGGGCCAAGGCCAGCATGGCCGTCGATGAATAAATACGGGACCCGCAGGCGATGCATGCGACGATCTCAAGCTAGCGGGGCGAATATATACGGGACCCGCAGGATAGGTGGATAGGAACCCACACTTAAAGTCTAGTGGGCGACAATTAAACTTTTGTCAGATGATTGTGCAAAAAGGTTGCATCAATGTTGCAAAAAAACTTCAAAGTAGGGTAGGCCCATACAATTTTGTGATGAGCCATAGAACTAGGACGATGACTGGTACTAGTAGTACCGCTTGGTCCAGAAAATAATATCAACTTATCCGTTGGATTTTTCTATATGACTTGTATAAATGGGGCAAAGAAATCACATTAAGTAATGCGTTTCAACGCTTAACTTGATGTCAAGATAACCGTTGTATTTTAATAGACATTGTACTACAGTGGGGGTCTGTTCAAAAGAAAATTATCAAGTTATCCGAAAATCAAGTTAAGCGACGTCAAGTTAAGCGGAGTCGACTGTACATGATACATTGACTGAAAATACATGATACTCATACACCACATTACACTGTAGTCTACACACTGAATGACGGCAGCAGCTCTTGATGTCTGTCCACTCGCAGCCCTTTTTAACGTTCTCGTTCTGTAGGGGCAGCCACTGCATTTTATATTCTAATACCCTCACCCCGGCACTAGTTCATTTGTGATGGCTGAGATCGGGAAGCAGCAAATCAGTCTGAATACCAGATTGAGATTGGCTTTTTAAGGCTTTTACTTTCAGTCATACGCATTCCCACCCTTAATGCCGGCCATCGCCTGAATTCCAGAATAAGGTTAAAAAAATCATATTAAAAATGAAAAACCACTTTAAAATTTGTTGGTCGATAATCGTGTCGAAGGGTCTGACTTTCGAAAATCATCCTTGAGCCGTTACAGCCCGTAAAACAAAGCGTAGATCTAGGCATCTACACCGGCTAATCTAATAAAGAGACGCACCGTAGTGGTTCTCGGGGGGAGTAGAAGACTTCGGCAGCACAGATTTCTAGATTTAGCTTTAAAAAAAAGCAAATTGAGCCCCCATTATCTCTAAAACTGTCGTTCAATCGCGGTAGCAGTGGCAGACTCGAGAGCCGCAGGAAGCCCAACAAGCGAGGTCACATGATCAATGGCTAGGCACAGCTGGGCAGTCAAAAATAAAGGGAAGCAACTCTATACTTTTGACTTTTTTCTTTCAACATCATTTTTTGCACTTTTGGGGAAAAAAAATTCTTCAGAAATGTTTTTTAACCTTTATTAATCTTTTAATCAGCTTTTTAGGTTTATTTTGGGTCAAGTCTAATAAATTAAGCATGTTCTAATACAGAGTATTTCAATGAGGTGTATACCCTAATTAGTGTCACTATTTCACCCTATATAAGCTTGATTTGCAGGTTTGCTGAGGTTGTGCTATGTCTGAGACCTATAATTTCTTCATCATGGCTTTAAGAACTTTCATCTGAAATATATTAAGTGTCATATTAAGCAAGTGAAATTATTCCAGTGAATGGGAACTATCCATATATCCCTTATTGTGAAACCTGCCCTATAGATCTTAAATATGAGCATGAGTGTAAGAAATCAAAACAAAGTGGCTATCGCTCGGGTCCTGCTAATCAGCGTCGAGCAGTGTGAAAATGTGTTATTTGTTTGTATATTCAACCATTCCCAACGGAGCGAATTGCGACATCTGGCATTTCCCAAAGTCGAGCAAGTGGTAGATCAGCACACTGCTTTCCAATAGGAAAGAAATCAATGGATTTACATAAATAAGACTTGGAAAATTAAAAAAAATCCAGAAATGCCTAAATTAAATGTATTTTCTATATTGTATAACGAAAGCAAAAGCGCCGATCCTTTACAACGCTTACTTGTGAAAACATGCGATGTCGCCTTTCATGCAAGAATCTGCGTATAACTTGCACATACAGGCAGATCTTACTTGTCTACTAGTGTTGGGGCGAGCGCTCGAGATGATTCGTTAACCTTCGGGTTAGGTCACATGCGGACGTGATCGAGACACTTTTTGAACGAATCAGTGGGTTAGGAACGAATCACTAAATCACTAACAAACCATCCCAAGCCTAGCCTTG
>JBCHJU010025547.1:0-17955 GCA_039654505.1 Plocamopherus imperialis | reverse complement strand
CCCCCCCCCCCCCCCCCCCCCCCCCCCCCCTCTTTTTTAGCGTTGTTGTTGTTTTTTTTTTAGTTTTGCATTGTTGTGCTGTTGTAGTTTGTTGCTGTTGTTGTTGTTGTTGTTGTTGTTGTTGTTGTTTGCTGTTGTTGTTTGTGTGTGGGGGGGGAGGAAGGGGGGGGTAGTTTTATGTGAGTCTTTGTGGTAAGGGTCCGAGCAGAAGCAGAAGAAGTACATATTCCTTGTCCAACGTTCTACGAGTTGCCATAGACCCCCAGTGAAAACTCTCCACCTAGTCACCCAAACACCGAGTTGCCGTCGTTGTCCGGACCGCTAGTTGAACTTGGTTTGCTGACGTGCAGACCCCATGTGCCAGGGGAAATAGCCCCCTTAAATAGCTGTGAAGCTAGAGTAGCGTCCCTTGGCCAATTCAAACAGAATGTCGCGCTGAAAGAAGCCGTATATTATTTATAACCAAATAAATATTATTTGTAACCAAAAGTAATGATGAAAGGATAGGTGACTTGGAAAGCCCAAACATTCTTTACATGAAGCGCCGAACAATATCGTATGCTGAACTAGACCTTAGCAAAATACTTTTTTTTTTAAAGCAAAAGAAAACAATTCTCCCATTCCCCTTTCCCCAACAAGATAAATATGTATAAGTATAACATAAAAACCCAACCAAATCAAAACGAAACAGCAAATATAATCCACCCCCTCCCCATTTTTGCAGCATTAAAAACAAACAATATGAACTAACTACATGTATCAAAAACCAAAACCAAATCAACAATAATGTCCTCAAAACAGTAGGGGACGGGAACTAATAAAATGGCAAGGAATGATCCAACCAATTTGAACACTTCCAAATACAAGATCATCATCTGCCGTCTGAATCATAAGGAATCCAACACAAACCCACACACATACTCACGTATAACACACACACACACACACACACACACACACACACCAGGGTAAAACGCGTAAAGTAAAGTTACAAACCCCATATGGTGCCTGTTATGATGAATGATATTTATTATCCCCATGACTGTTGTTGTTGTTGTTGTTGGTGGTGGTGGTGGTGGTGGTGGTGGTGGTTGTGGTGCTGTGGTTCCTCATGACGTTCTCCATCACGGTCCTGTCCCATTCGCTCATCATCGGTGAAGTTGGTGGCGTGGATCGCGCCTCGAACAGCGCGTGTTGCGACCGGTCGTTGTCCGGGGGTGACCAAAGTGCGTCGCTAATCTGGCCCCCAGTCGGCCCCCCATGCCCAGCCTTGGTGGTAGCCTGGCCCCTAGCCTTGGTGGTAGCCGGGCTCCTAGCCTTGGTGGTAGCCGGGCCTCCATGCCCATCCCTGGTGATAACCGGGCCGTTACCGCGCCTCGAGTCGGGGCTCAAACTCAAACGCACGCGGCGACCACGAGACTCTGATTCCCTCGTGCCGTTGGTGAGGCCATGCGCCCTCCCGCGCTCGTGTTCCTCCTCCTCCTCGTCGTCGTCGTAGTCGTAGTCGGAAGCGTCGTGGTTTGAGGTGACGCCCTCTTCCTCGTCCTCGAAGGTGACGCGACGTCTTCTCGGCGGCTGTGGCCTGTTGGCCGAGGAGTCGCGTTCCTCGTCCGTGTCGCGGTGAGGGCCGAAGCGAAGCCCTCTCTCGGGCGTCTCGTAGCCAGAGTCCTCGGGGCCGACCGGAGAGATGACGTCATCCTGGTAGGGGGGCGGGCGGTGGCGGGGCGGAGCCCTTCCCGAGGAGGAGGAGGAGGAGGGGTAGGGCCGAGTCGGTCGCGTCGCGTAGTCGTCACGGGGGCGGTCGAACCCAGACGCTTGCCCCGGGGGTGGCGGCCCCGCCTCTCGACGCCCGCTGTTCCTCGGGGAGTCTCTCGCCGACTCCACGCTCGTCAGAGACTGGATCCTACTGTCGGCCGAGGAGAAGCGAGGGGTGTAAGGAGACGAACTCCGAGACCTGGGCCCAATGGACTCCTGAGACCAAGTCCTCAAATGCTGGGACGGGTTGGACGGGTGGTCGCTGGAAGAAGCGGAGGCTGGTGTGGGCCTTATGGACCAAGTCGTGGCTTGGGAAGGGGAGCGGCTCCCGCGGTAGGGGGAATGCCACCGGTCATCCGAAGGACTCGCCTCGTAGCTGCGGATTCTCGGCTGTCGTTCATAAGCCGCATCGCCGGCCGCGTCCGAATCCCTGCCATCGCTGGTCAGTTCTGAGCTAGGGGCGGTGTGCGGGCTGGGACATCCCGGTAGCTGGGAATCTCTGCCGCGTTGTGGTGGTCGTTGTCGTGAGGATGAAGCCTGCCAGCTGCGGTGTCGTGGGTCCTGCCAGAACCCGGAGTCACCGCCTTCCTCCTTCCCCCCGCCCTGGCTAGCGACCATCTTCCCCCTGAGGGGTGCTCGCCTGTTGGTCCGCCTCTGAGAGTCGATGCGGCTCATGTGGCCCCAAGATGGCCGACGTTCGGCCGACTCGTCGTCCTCGGAGGTTTGTCGGCCCGGGGATGAGGACGTGTTCGGATTTGCGTCTCTTCTCTTTTGTCGCCGTAGGCTAGGCTGCCGCATGGAGCCTCGTCGGGGAGTTGGCGGGGCTTCGATTCCTGAGCCGCACGGGGATTCCCCGAAGCGAAATGCTTTGTCGATGTTGTCGTTGTCTTGGAGATGAAGACTAGACGTTGTCGGCGAGGGAGACATGACGTCACACTCGTATCTTCTCGCCTCCCCAGATCGGTGTTTGTTCCGACCGCCCCGCTGTTGTCGTTGTGGTGGTGGCGGTCGCTGTCGATGTGCTTCTCGATACTGGATTCCGTCCGCGGGTTGTTCTTCTTGGTGGGAATTGTGATGACCACGGCGATCCTGATGCCCCCCGACAGCATGGGGGTTTGCAGTGACCACAGTTTTATACACCCTGCTACCAATCTGTTGCTGAGCGGGTTCCGGTCGAGTCGGTGCCCCAAGTCCGTCCTCTGGCTCTTTCCCCCTCGCGACATCCTCGTCGCCATCATTGTATCCCCGTCGAGACGGTCCATATTCATCGCGTTCTTCCTCCTCCCCACTGCCGGGCCTCCCATCTGAACGTTTGGAGTTTGCCCCTCCTCGTTTTGCTCGGTGTGGTCCCAGAAAAATGGTGGGCTTGTCTCCTTGGCCCTCCCCGACCTCCTCCTCCCTTCCGCACGCCTTGTTGTCGTTGCGGTGGTGAGAGTGGCAAAGCTGGCCATGACTAAACTGGAACTCCCCGTCCAAGCCTGCCCCGCGTCGTCGTCGGTACACGGCGTCATCGTAAGCGTTTGGCCGGAGGGAGGAGGAGGGTGAGGAGGAGAGCACGCCGTCGAGTCGCCTTCTGGCGGGATGCCAGGGTCCACCTAGATGCTGATGCTGGTGGTGCCGTGCGTCATAGGGAGACACCTGTCCAATTCCACCGCCACCATCACCACGCATCCCCAGGCCGTAGCCGTGTCCCCATGGCGACGGCATCCCAGCATACTGAGTCCCCTCTCCGTCCGTGTCCGTCAGGTTACCACCACCACGAGCCGTCTCGTCCGGATACTCGCCGTCGGCTTCAGACTGGCGTCGTCGGATCAGGTTCTGGACCAGTTTCTTCCTGTCCAACGTGCGGACCGATTCCACATCCTCGACGTCACCCCGACGCCTCTCGTCGCCCAGCAACTGTCCGCGCATGACGAGACCGCGAACGGCCCCGCTGTCCGGCCACTGTTGGCAACGCGGCCTGGCCGGGCCCCAGGCGTCGTCTTCGTCGTCGTCGTCGTTTTCACAGGGCTCCAGCGCCTGCTGCTCATCCCCACGACGAGGCCCCCGGGAACGGCAACTCAGGCCCCTCAACACCGACCGTCGTAGCGGCTCCACGAGCGGCTCGTCTTCTTCCTCCGGCCCGTACTCGCCTCGAGGTCTCTGAAGCTGGCCCCGTATGTCCTTCCGGCACACCCTGACGTCGGGGAACGGTGGCGGCTTCAGGCGGACGTCATTGCGTGCCGTGGCGACTGGCGATTTCCGCAACGCCGCTCTGCTGTACACCCCGCGCATCTGGTCCCTCACGTCGTCTTGCGAGGCCCTGTACTCCTCGCACTGCTCTGGCAGACTTTCCTCACAACGAGTCCGCTCCCTGCCCGCGATTCGGAAAATGCCCGTGGCCGAGTGCTGCGGTGCTTGTTGCTGCGTGGAAGATCTCCGTGTCGGGCAGAACGCGTCCTCCTCTAGCATTGGGTCTCTGTTGCCGTTTTCGCAGACTGGTTCATAATCGCAAGGCCATTGAGGGCGGCCCTGGTTCCACGACGCCTCGTCTCGGTCCGTGCACCTGGGCCCTGTGCCGCCCGACCTTGGCTGTTGGAACGGTTGCCCATGGTAACCCGCGCCACGCTCCCTTTCCCAGCCTTGGTCGTCGGCCCGGCCATTCTCTTGCCAGTCGCAGGGCTGTTGTTTGAAAGCGGCGGGGCGTTGTTGGCCACACCCCCCGTTGCCGGCCCCCCACCCTTCCCTCATTGGCTGCTGGCAAGACGCGTCGTCATCGGACCGAGGCGGGTAAGAAGCACCCTGGTGGGTGTCCTGGCCACACGTGCGGCGGCCCCCGGCGGCCTCTCTCTGCTGCACTCTTCCGCCCGTCGGGTACTGTGGACACTGGGCCGACATAATGGGCGTCTCGTCTCTCCCCGGCCTCCGACCCCCGGCCTCTTTGTCGTGCGCCTGTTGCTCCTGACACGGCCTATAGGGTCCCGGCGCTGGTGCCTGGTCTCTCCACGACCTGTCTTGTCCGTCTGTTTGGCGCGTCCCGGAACTGTCCTGACACGGTCCAAAGGATTGGGACACGGGCGTCTGCTGTCTACACGGTCTTTCGTTTGCCGCCGCCATTGACCCATTGCTCGGACATGGCCGACAAGGGTTAGGGGTGGATGGGGGTGTCTTGCTCGTCCTCCCTCTCTCGGGTGCAGTTATTTGGTAGGTGTTCCCGTAGCCCGGACTCGGTCGACAGATGACGGACACGGGTGGCTGCTCCCTCTGCGACCTTTCGTTCCCGGGCGTTTGACTCACCTGGCCGCGTTCCTGGCACGGTCTACGTGGATCGGGACCAGGCGCCTGGTTTCTTCCCGGTCTCTCGTTTCCGGCCGTTTGATGCATTGCCCCGTTGTCTGGACACGGCCGACAAGAGTGCGGAACTGATGGCGGTGGCTGGTCTGTCCAGCCCCTGTCGTTTGCGGTTCCTTGGTTCACCGTTGCATTGCCCGGACATGGCCGACAAGGGGTCTGTTCTTTCCATCCTCTTTCACTTACAGTTGATTGGTTCATTGCATTGTTTTGGTACGGTCGACATGGGGTCTGTTCCTCCCACCCTCTGTCGTTTCCCGCTGCTTGGTTCATTGCATTATCGGGGCATGGTCGACATGGAGTCTGATCATTCCACGCTCCATCACTTCGAGGTCCTTGGTTCATCATTGCATTGCCTTGGTATTGCCGACAAGAGGTCTGTTCCTCCCACCCTCTGTCGTTTCCAGTTCCTTGGTTCATTGCATTGTCTTGGTATTGCCGACAAGGCCCTCTGTCGTTTCTAGCTCCTTGGTCCATTGCATTGCCTTGGTATTGCCGACAAGGCCCTCTGTCGATTCCAGCTCCTTGGTTCATTGCATTGTCTTGGTATTGCCGACAAGGCCCTCTGTCGTTTCCAGCTCCTTGGTCCATTGCATTGCCTTGGTATTGCCGACAAGGGGTCTGTTCCTCCCACCCTCTGTCGTTTCCAGTTCCTTGGTTCATTGCATTATCTTGGTATTGCCGACAAGGCCCTCTGTCGCTTCCGGTTGGTTGGTTCATCATTGCATTGTCTGGGCATGGCCGACAAGGGATCTGGTCCTCCCATCTTATCCCGTTTCCGGATGCCTGATTCGCCTCTCCCTCGTCTTGATATGGCCGACAAGGGTAAGGGAAGGACGGGGGTGTCTGTTCTGTCCAGCCTCTGCCGTTCCTGGTTCCTTGGTCTACTGCGTTGTCCTGATATGGCCGACAGGGGGTCTGGTCGTCCCATCCTCTGTCACTTCCGGCTGGTTGGTTGGCCCCTCCCCTCTCTTGGTACGGTCGGCAAGGGGGTGCCTGGTCATTCCACCGTCTTTCGTTTCCAGTGGCCTGGATTCCCTCTCCCTCGTCTTGACACGGCCGACAAGGAGTCTGGTCCCTCCACATTTTGTCGTTTCCGGTTGGTTGGTTGATCATTGCATTGTCTGGATTTTGCCGACAAGGTGTCTGATCCGTCCATACTCTGTCACATCCGGCTGCCTGGCCCATTGCGTTGTCTGGATTTTGCCGACAAGGGGTCTGGTCTCTCCACCCTCTGTCACCCCCAGATGCCTGGTTCGCCTCTCCCCGATCTTGATACGGCCGACAAGGATAAGGGACGGACGGGGTTGTCTGCTCTTTCCACCCTCTGTCCTCACCAGTTGCCTGGTTCCCCTCTCCATTCCCCTGACGTGGCCGGCAAGGGGTCTGTTCCCTGGCCGCGCCTTGAGCCAATCCGTCATCGCAGCGCTGACGAAGTGCGGGCGGTCGTCCAGCCAAGTGCTTTTCCCCCATTCCCGTTGGGCACGGCCGATGGGGATCCTGGTCGGATTGGGGCCAGCGTTTGCGGAGCGTTTGGCACACCTCTTCCTCGCAGGTTAGTGGAAGAGCGCATCTCTCTTTCCAGTCGGTTTGAGGCGTCCACGCATCGTCCCGGCCGGGTTGAGTCGGGGACCGACACGTTGGCTTGTCCTCCCGCCGCCTGTCTGTCGTCCTAGCGGATTGCAAATTCCCTTTAGCGTCACGCTGCCGAGGCGACAAATCCTTCTGCGTGACATCCTCCCCGTAGCAGGATCGGTCTTTCCCTCTAGCCGACCACGTCTTCTGGGTCTCCCTGGGACTCGTCTGGCGAGACAAGGATGCAGGACGCGGGTCTGTTGATGGCGGTCTGCCCGGTTTCCTGTCCGTTTGACAAGGCCTTCGATCGCCCACCTGCCCAGCGGAGCGTGTCGGCACGTGTTGACTGGTCTCCCTATCAGGTGATCGTCCTCTTCTCGGTGTTTGACACTCCCTTGCATCATCCCCGCGCGGTGCACGAGTTGGCGCAAGCCCAGGTCTCCTCCCCTCAAACCGAGCATCCTTCCGGGCTACTGGACCCGTCCCGTCTTCCCCAAACCGCCTGGGCGAAGAACCGTCTCGCCTTGCCTCCCTTCCCTGCCCGTCGGCTCTGCTCGCTTTCCTGACGCCTCCGTACGGTTGAACAGGGGACCTTTCCGGAGACCGGTTTTGGCGCGGGCTTTCTCTCCTCCGTCTTCTAACGTCTGGCTCCTCTTGACGGGTTGCTCCAAGACGGCTGACATCGTCACGTATTCGCACTGTCCTTGCGCCACTCGGGCCCTGGCGATCTTTACTGATTTCTCTCCCTAGTGGCGGTGGTGGTGGAGGGTAGCCCTGCGTTCGCCCAGCTTCTCTATCGCCTTCTCTTTCTCTTTCCCGCCTCGGTTCAAGCCCGCGCGCATCTCTTCCTTGCTGCCAGTCACGTTTCAACCCCCCACCGCCACACTCACGGCCCCGCGGCGCCCCCTCGTCCGGCCTGGCTCTACCCGAGCAGGTCGTCGTTGGTTTCCTCTCGGGGCAGCATCGCTGTCCGGCCCCCACCTCGGACTCGGAGTCCCCGCTCAGGTAGTGCCGTATCCTTGAGTCCACCGGGTTGAAGTCCCGCTGCCTGGGCGGCGGCCGCTCCACTTCCTCCGGGGTGGTCGAACAAGGGGACGTGGACTGAAGCTGTGAGATGGGGGAGGTTGAGGCGTTCCTCACCCGGCCCATGGTGGCGGTGGAACTCCCGACCCCCTGGCGGCCCGACCGACCGGGCCGAGCGGACGACGAGGGCACGACGCCCCCCTTCTTAAGGGGCCAGCAGGGAGGGGCTTTCTGGGACTTGAGCCGGTACATGGCGGCGGCCTTCTTGCACTGCGAGGAGCTAATGTGGGGTTCAGGCTGGAAGCAGTCCAAGGAGTAGTTGGATTTGGAAGCGCAGTCCTCGGACGACTCGTATGGGAGCAGGAGGCAGACCTGGTCTTCTTCTTCTTCTTCTTCTTCTTGCCTCGAGTACTGGCACGGGCACTCGGCCGCGTCGTACGGCTTTGGTGGTGCCGCCCGTCCATGCTCGGGGTTTGAGCAGTAGCTCTTGGCCTGTCGTTTGTTCCGGATGCAGCCCGTGGGGATCCGGCTCCGGATTTGCTTCATGGCCTCCTGGTAGCAGGCCTGGCAGTTGTCCCTGCCCCCCTGGGTATGGCCACAGGTGTGGACCACGTCGGTGACGTCATCGCCCCTTTGCGTTGGCCTGGTGTGGGCCGTGGACCTGAGCCCCATCCCCTCAAGGCGTCGCCTGCCGACGTCCTCCAGTCGTTGTCTTTGGCCCCCCTTCTTGACGCCAGCCACCGGCAAGCTCTTATCCCCGATGCCCGTGCTAGGGTGGAAGTTGACGTGCACGAAGCCGTACTTTGTCTCCACCAGCGGCGACAGCGACGCCGTCTGGTCCTTGGGCTCCACGATCACGCGGCACTCCTTGCCAGTCTCGTCGTCCGTGATGCAGAGCTTGACCTTCTTGCCCTTCCGCCTGTCTTCCTGGATGACCAGGGACTTGACCGACTTGCCGGCCGTGGGGAAGGAGCAGGGGGCGTACACCAGGATGTACTGGGGGCCGTCTTTACTCGGAGACAGCATCGGTGCGCTAATCTCGCCGAAGCCCCCGCCCCCGCCCACTCCCCTCCCGATTCCGATGTCCGAGCGGATTCCGTTCGGCTTGAAGCCCAGGCGCGATGCCCGGAAGTCCCTGTTGTCCAGACTGTTGGCCGGGTTCAGGGTCTTACACCGCCGGTACAGCCTGTTGCGGTCGGACACGCTAAGCCTCGGCGACGTGGAGGTCCGGTTCCGGCCGTTGGCCAGCGTCTGGGAGCTCGAGGACAGTTTGATCTTGTTGACGGTGTGGCGGAACTTGTTTCTCCTGACGTCGAGGAGGGAGTCGTACGAGGACCTGGTTTTCGTGGCCAGCCGGCTCATCCCGTCCCGGCGCCGGCCCCTTTCGAAGATGTCCCTGTTGGAGATGGACCTCCAGTTTAGCGAGTCCGTCTGGTAGGATTTGCTGGGCCCTACGCTCATCGGGCCGTCTGACCTCGAGCAGTCGGACCTGGACAACAGATGGCACAAGTCCCTTCGGGATGGTGGTTCCTCTACCTTAGAAACCAGTCTCCTCCGGTTACAGATGTCCCTGATCTTACGGGTGAAATTATTACTCGGCGTTGCCGTGCTGCGACCACCGCTGGGCTCCCCCTCCTTCCTTCCGCCCACCCCCGGTGGTTTGCAGGCGCAGTTGCTGACGGAGAAGTCCTGCTCCTCCGCGGGGCCTCCAGCCTGCTCGTCGGTCGGCTCTTTCCCGGCCGTGTTGGAGGCTGACATGTCCAGCACCAGACGCGTCTGTTTGCAGTGCGAACACACGGCCCTGTCCTTGCTGTCCGTACCGCCGGTTCTCGTGGCCTCTTTCGTCGTCGTCCCCGGGCCGTGGCTCGAGGGCTGTCCTCCATTCAACGAGTGGCTTTTCAAACTGCCGATGAACGAGTTGACGATGTCCTGCACGGGAACGTCCTTGCCGATGATGATTTCCAGTTCGTGAACGCCTGGCTTGGCACGTGCATCGCCCCCCTCCCCACCTTGTTCCTTTGCCTTCGACAAGGACGTCGACGATGCTTTAGGCAGCCCCGTGCGGGGCTCAGTTCGTGCGACGTCGGCGGTTCTGGCCGGGTCCTGCTTGTCGTTTGGCTTATCGCTAGACTTGGGATTGGGATTGGGATTGGGATTGGGAACGTTGCAATTTTGCTGGTCATGGTGTCCGCACATTTTACACTTGTTCCTGTCCGACGCGTGCTTCATCTTGCTGCCACTTTTACGCTGCTTGCTGGAAACGGTGTTGGACGAACTCTCGAAGCAAGAGTGGTCGGACAGGAGTTTGTCGGTGGCGCTAGACATGTCGGAGGCGTTGCTGTTACGCTCTTCGTTCGCCTTGGAACTCCTCCGGCCTTTAGTGTGCGCTTCGGCCTCGGTGCTGCTTTTGTCGTTCTCCTTGGCGGCCACGAATTCGGCCAGGGTCAACGAGTTACAGGACACGCACTGGTCCTTGGTCTTCTTCGGGCGTTTCTTCTTGGACTTTGTCCTGTTGTCAGCGACTTCCCTGCCTCCTTTCTCTCGTTTCGCTTTCTCCGTTTGAACATCGGGCTTTACCGAGGGCCCCGAAGTTCCCACGTCCGAGTTTTTCAGCTGGCAGGGTGGTGCTTCTTCTGTTACCACCGACGACGAGTCGCTGGCATCGGGATAGGGATTGGCGGGGTTGGTGTGTTCCGCCCCGCACAAGGGCGTCAGGTCCTGGCCGCACAGCTTGGTGGAAAACTCCGACCTGGCGTACTGGTGAGGCTCTGTCCTGAGGAGGATGTAGCCAGCTCTGGAAGCGGGCCTCACGTGATCAAGAGTCGGCTGGTCGTGGTTCACGTTGGTCGTGGTCGCCGTGTCACTGGGTTTCCCCGACGTCAACGAGTCGTAGCTCGTCTCGAAGCAGTGCCTGGTCCTGTCGAAGTAATCTGCGAAGCGACCCCGTAGCGGAAGTGGCTTGCAAAGGGCCGAGGGACTCATGCCTATGGAGAGAGTTGGCCTCTGCCAGCGCTTGGAGTAGTCATGTCCTCTGACTGCGGTCGCGTTGTGTCCTTCTTTCCCCTGGCGTCTTTCGCAGCCCGTACGCCATTCCTGTACGCAGGCCAACCTGCTCTGAGCGTCTCTCTTTCCTCTCCCCCGCTTCGTGTCCCGTTTCCTGAGACGAAGGTCCAGCGGCATGTCGCAGTTTTGCAACGGCTGTAAGGGTCTGCCCTGACCGCCGTCATCGCCCCAGCAGTCGATGACCCCGACAGACTTGGATATCACCAGGGGGCTATGGCGGTGGCTGGCATCCGAGGTGCTTTTGTTCAAGACGCTCTGGTCGCTCACAAAGTCCACTACGTCAAGCCGGGTCTTGCTCCGCGACACGTTTGTCGTAAGCTCCGGCAAAGTGTTGGCGTCTGAAAACATGTCGATGACCGTCCAGGTTGAAATCAGTTCCACGGGGCTCGCTGGCGTTTTGGCCAAGGGGCTAATCTTGTCGTTTCGAATGTGGTGGCTAAACTTTTTGTGCGGTCGTCTTGTTAGGATCTCAGCCTCGTCTAGTAGCGCAAAGTATTCCGAGCATAACCTCACGTTGTTCCCCGTCTCCACGCATACGGAGCTTAGAGAAACCGAACGTCGAGACGAGACGCCTAAGTTCTCTAGGCTCTTCTCAGCTGCCTTTCCCATTTTGCTCCTTAATTTTGCCGGTGTCGCCTCCTTCTTGTATTCATTTCTTCGCCCCGTTCCGGATATCGTGGCGTTCATCTCAGTCGCTTTCTTTTTCTTACGGGCAAAGCCCAGTGCCGCTGAATCGACGGCTGCTGGTACGGTGTCTTTGTCCGACGTTACGGTTTCGGTCTCCGAAATATCCCTGGACACATCCTGGCCCGACGGTCGCACGGCTTGCTGCGTTTGGTTGGACTGAGTGCTGGCCGGCCATTCTCCCTCGGACGACATGGCTACCGCCCTCAGGGAAGGCACGTGACCCCTGGCCGACCTGGTCAAAGGTTTGCCGCTTCTCTTCATTCCCGTGTCGGCCTTTTCCCGTCTTCTGCGCGTTTTACAGGCAGGTGCCCGCGGCTTTGAACTGGCGCCTTGTTCTTCTCTCTGGGGCCTGCTGGCGTCATCCGCCCTTGGCCTCCCCGGCCCCCCACCGCCCGACCTGCCCGAGGACTGGGACCAGAAGGCCGACGAGGGGCGGATGGACGGAACACCGGGGCACCGCGAGCCGTTTGGCGAGAAGCCCACCGTGGACGTCGGGTTCTCCGAGTTCCGGCACGGGGAGGCGCTGCTGTTCCGGTTTTCCTCCCCGACCATCACCAGCCTGGGAGCCAGTGGGTGGCCGGGTTGCAGGCAGGCCGAAGTGAGGTCCTCGTCTCCCGACGCGTAGGACAGCTCGCCGTCCGTCCTGTTGCACGACGTGTCACGGCTCGCCACCGCGTCTCGATTTCGGCGTCGCTCCCCCGGGTTCTGATCGGCCCCTTCCGTCACCTTGCACTGAAACGACCTGACTTTTTTCCTGGCAAACTTGCCCTCCCAGAAGTGGAGCAGCTTCTTGAACCCCGGGTTGGAACGCGGGCTCGTTCCCTGGGACACCGAGAGACTGCCGTTCAGGGTTTCGTGAGACCTCTTGTGAGCCAGGAAATCGTGGTTGCTTCTCAAGGTCGGTGAAGGGGTACCTATGCTGACGTCGTTGAGGTCGCCGGAAAAGTCGAGGGGGATCGTCCGGTTCTGGATAATACCGGAGCAGCTGGTGTTGGACTTCCCTGTGAGAACGCCTCCCCTGTCTTTGGAAGCCGCGGGGAAATTCATCCGGGTTTTCAGCCTGTTTTCCAGGCGTTGCCTCCCTTTGGGGTACTTCATCAAGCCCCTCCTAAAGTTGACCTTTTTGGCCATGATTCTGCCCGAGTGCAGGAATATCGACCTCTGCAGCTTCCTCCTGGAGATGTGGCACCCCAGGAACCCCTTGTGGGACGGCGAGAAGGACAGGAAGCTGGAGAGGTTTTCCGACGGGTCCCTGTGGTTCTCGTTGGGGTCCCTGTTGAAGGACTTGTTCGAGTCGAGGTTGATGCAGCAGTCCGAGTAGTTTTGCCTGACCACGTCCGTGTACCGCTCCTCGTTCAGGACCGACATCTTTTCGGCCCTCAGGTTGATCACCACCGAGTCGCTGACGGAAGTGACGTTCTCCACGTCCCGGCGCCGTTGCCGTGCGGCCTCGCTGCCCTGCGAGTAGTCGAGGGAGGTCGACCTTTCCACCGAGGTGAAGGACAGTTCCGAGATGCCCTTCATGGTGGACTTTGACGACTCGTCGCATCCGGCCGTCAGCCCTGGGCTCGTGTGGCGACGCTCGTGGGAGCTAGTGCCCTCTGACCCTTTGTGGCACTGGGGCGGTGGCCACCCCGAGTTGTAGAAGCGGTCTGGTCTCTTGGCCGAGTGGCTGGGGCCCGTGTTGGCCCGGCGCGTGGAGTAGAGGGAAGACGGGTCGGCCGACTGCCAGCTGGAGGTGGAGGCGTTGCTGTTGCTGGGGGCGTGGTGTCTCGGGGCCGCCATCACCACCACCTCAACGCCGTCGTCCTTCTCGCTCGCACGGTAAAAGTCCCGAACCAGGGTGTTGGAGCTCTCGCGCGAGGAGGCGGAGGCCGAGGTGGACGAGACACGGACGCATGCCAGTCGGAACGGATCGTCTGCGTCTGACCGCGGATGCGCATCCCGGTTGGGAGGCCTAGAGGAGAAGGGGGTCTCGAACCTGTCAATGTCTCGTGAGTCGAGCTCGCTGGGGCTGTTTTGTCTGGAGACGGCGGCAGCTGAGGTTTTTTTGTTGACCTGGGCGGTTTTCTTCTGAGCCGACCTGAAGTCCCTATGGGCGGGCAGGGGGCTGGTAACGGCGCAGCATTGCTCGGCGTGCACGCCGGACGGCTTGGTGAAAACCGGAAACTCGTTGGCGGCTTTACGGCAGTTGTGGATGACGTCATGGTAGACCCTCGACTTGCTGGGCCGATCCTTGGCCGCCCCTTTGGTCTTAGCGGGCGTCGGGCTGGTCGTCCCTTTCTTGGAGCTGGATCGACGGCGGACGCTTTTGGTGAACGTGTCGGCGGCCACAGCCCTCGATAGGGTGGACATGGAGGTGGTCGGGGAATTGCACGTCTTCGCCGGGGGCCTCTGTGTGTCTCCATGGCGACGGGCCGTCGGGGGACTGGAAAAGGAGGGCGAGGGAGTGGACCTGCGCGTCTGCATTTTGGCGACGCCTTTGCAAGGAGGGGTGCGGGATTTGTTTGGCGAGACCCTTAAATGCGCCGGCTGGCTGTCGTCACCGATAAGTCTGATATTTTTACTGGATCCTTTCGTATCGGGCCCTTCACTTCTCTTTTTGACCCCTAACTTGGGACTGTGCGGAGAGCCTTGAATCTTGTTCTCCGTCTTACCCTTGCGGTTCAACAATTTCCTGGGCCGTGATATTCGTTCGCATTCACCGGCAGTCATGGGACGCGAAGCGTGTCCCGATGTGATGGGGTCAAGTTTCGGGAATTTGACTTCCATTTTCCTCTTACCGGGAATCTCCGTGTTTCCCAGCACGGCCCTCATCCTTGCGGCTGGCCTCTGGTCTTTCCTCGTGTCCGCGTTGGCCTGACTCCCCCCACGCCGAAAGACCAACGGGCTGGTGGTGTTGTAGCTACCGAAGGCCATCGGCGGGTTGCCGAAAGCGTTGAACCAGTCCAGGTTCGGGTTCCTCCTGGCGCCGCTGTTTTTGTGCTTGACGGCCCGGTTCGAGCTGTGCTTGTTTCTAGCAGACACCGTCGGGCTCTCGAAGCGCTTGCAGACTTTATTTTGTTGGCCCCCGAACCCGGCCCGGCTTTTTGGAGGCGATCCGCTGGCCCCGTAGAAGGTGTAGCCGGAGTGGAAGTACTCGGTCACGCTGTCCCCGCCCCTGTGGCTGGATTCGGGGTCGGGCTGCGACTGGCTGAAGGTTGCGAACCCGCTGGTCGTCTCGAAGGCTAGGGGTGACCCCTGACCCCCCTCCCTCTTGGCCTGCGTCTCCCCGGCGGTGGCCTTGGCCTGGTGTGTGTAGCACGTGCCGGCCATGACCCCCTCCTGCTGGAGGAACCGGGTGTACGACTCCACCATGGCCTTGACCTTCTCGGCGATCCAGAGCTTGCCCTGGGGCAGGAAGGACTTGAAGGGCATCTTGACCTTCTTGTTGCTCTGGGCCGGGTGGAACTTCTGGTGGCCTTGACCCCCAACCAGGTGCGACTGGGTGGGGCTCTTGCTTCCCCCGGACTTGGAGCTCGCCTTGCTGACCATCACCTCCATCTTGGACAGTGGGCTCACGCTGGCCGTCGGGCTCTTCCACGAGATATGCTCACGTGCCTCCTCGGGTTCCCTCTCCTCCTCGGTGGCCGCCACCGCCGGCTTCCTCTTGATGGGTATTCTGGACGGCCGGGGCTTGCTGCTTACGTTGGGGCTGACGCTGTCGTCAAAGCTCACGTCCGACCTCCCGCACACGGCCTGCTTGACTGAGTACGTCATGTTGCTCTCAGTCAGGAAGCCGCTAGACAGGAGATCCAAGGACTTTGGTTCGGCGAAGGAGAACACGTCCGTGGGTCTGGCCTCGCTGCTGCTCTGGCAGTGCACAAAGGCGGCGGCGTCCTCGTTAAACGTGAAGTCTGGGGGTCTGCCTTTCATCAGGGAGCTTCTGTTCCACTGGGAACACCCGGAAAGCGCGTGGTGCGGCGGAAGCTGATCACGCTTGCCGAAGGGAACTCTCATGGTCCTACTGGGCACGCCCAGCTGGTGGCTTGACGTGAAGTTGGACCTCAGTGACCTCCCCTGGAAGACGGCCTTCGGGGCCAGTTGCCGGCACTGCCTCGACCCCGGGCTGCCCTGGCCGCTGCAGACCGCCGTGTTAAAGGTCATCGCCTCCATGCCTTGTCCGCGAAGACCCCCGTCGTTCAGGGAGTCCTTGGTCTTCATAGCCTTCCAAGGCCTGGGCCTGTTGTTCCGCTGTTCCCGCCTGTGGCCCAGGATCTCCAGGTCGCTGTTCTCACGATCCCGGCCGTCCATGCAAGAGTCCGGGCGCTGGTGCCGACGCGCTTTGCGGTTGTCCACCTGCTGGCCCGATGAGTTCATCTCGGCGCTGCGCCTTTTGCCGCAATGCAGGCCGGCCATGCCGTTGCTGTTGTTGGTGATGTTGGCCAGCCGCGTCATCTCCTGGCCTCCAGGCGGATTGCTTCCGGCCTGGACCGAGTCGGATGAGGACATGCCACCCTCGGACTCCAAACCGGCGTGTCTTTGATGGACGCGTGTGCCCGAGGAGCAATCCGCGCCGCGTGGGCTATGAGCGTTGATTGAGAGGTCTTCGGAGAGGGATTCCGGAATGGATTCGGGGCAGCATCCCTCGAGGCATATGGACAAAGCGTACATGCAGTGGTACAAGTAGCGCTGGCGGAGTATTCCGCATCTGGGAAAATCCGGGGGCTTCTTGAAGTTGGCCGTCCGCTTGGCGAGGACGCTGCTGAACCGCCTCCGGTAGTTTTTGGGCGCGATCTGCCGGTGGGAGTGTCGGAGTCGCGCGGCGGCCATCTTGCTGATGCGGTTGTACTTCCAGGAGATCCCGCCTCGGCCCGTTATCAGCTTGGCGTTGTTGTTCTCGTCCAGACCCTCGGCGGCCTCGAGGTCATCGCAAAAGGTCATCAGGCGGTCGAAGATGTCGGCCTCCCTCGAGGCGTACGCTGCCGTGACGTGCACGAGTTGGAAGGTGACGTACGCCATGGTTCGAGTCGGCCGAACGACGGGGTGGGCTGGATCTCACGGCGTCAGGTGCGTCATAATATCCATGTCGTTGGTGGTGGTGTTGTTGGTGGTGGTCGTGGTGGTGGTGGTGGTGGTGTTGTCTTTAGCCGTTTTCCCCACTGGAACGGAAAAGTCTGGCACGGAACGATGACGTCACTGGATGGACTAAATGCTGATGAAATGATAGGCGCACGTCAGTCTGATCCGTGTGGTTGGTTTGCCTTGTGGGGGATCGCAGGTTGAATTGGCTGTCCCAGCGCTACCCCTCGATAGCTGTCTCCCAATGATAGTCTTATGGCCATGATGGTGAGGATGGGATCCATAACTAGCATGTCTTCAGATGGAACTAGAAAACACAGAATATCAATCGTTACATCCCGAAGTTTGATTGTTACGCATGGCATTCAGTAGTTGTCATACATATTGGATAATATGCAAGTCAAGCATATTATAGTGGCTACACGTGAGAAATTTTTTTGACACACAAAAAAGATGTTTGGTGTAAACTTTGGGCGTGAGATCGTGAGTACAGAGCTGGCTCGGTCTGAAATTATTGTGCCTGTATGTCGTTATCGTCTATCCTGCCTAATTTGTACCAACCCCTAAACCCTTATATACTACCAATATCACTACAAGAAATGTAAACTCGTTGACTTATTGTTACAGCCCATATTTCGGGTTACCAAATCTTGGTTACAATTTGCCCATATACATATCGGGCCGGGCAGGCACCAATAGATATCGGCATTAGCACATTTCAACCCTCTGCCTACAATATTATTTATACATATAATATAAACTCTATAGTCAACTCTTTGACTATTAAAGCTATATATGGACCGAGCCATATATGAGTTTATATATATAGCTTTAATAGTCAAAGAGTGAAACTACTTGCATTAATCTTTTTGTGAGAATTTCAAGCGCCAAATTTGGAACGAAATTGAATGAAATTAGAGAACCCAAGAATGGAAATTGAATCCGTAAAGAGAGGTATATAATATAGTTGATATTCGTTGTTTGCCCTCGGCTGAACACCCATATTTTTGTTACTATTAGAACTTGTTCCAGATCTCTACCAGAGCTCGTATGTACGGTCAAAGGGAAGTAGCCAAACAATAACAGGATTGTATGTGAATAGATTGGATTGTTTCCCTTTGGCCGTCGTTAAGAGGCTGCGGATCTTAATCTATGGGGTTTTATTATATTATTATTATATAGCTATCGTGTGGACAGCCCCGACCAAAGGGAGGGAAGCATCGTGGGGACCATCCACTAGGAAAAAGGATATTGGTGGTTGGTTTGAAAGGATGGTGTGATGGCCCCTACGGAGAATATCGGGGTCATGAAAGATCTTCATCATCGTTGCCCATCAGACAAAAGTCCTCCACTTGTCTCAGTCTTGAGACATATTTGTTAGCTTCAACCATGTCTTTCCCGTTCTCTCTCTCTCTCTCTCTCTCTCTCTCTCTCTCTCTCTCTCTCTCTCTCTCTCTCTCT
>JBCHJU010025436.1:0-11910 GCA_039654505.1 Plocamopherus imperialis | reverse complement strand
AGAGAGAGAGAGAGAGAGAGAGAGAGAGAGAGAGAGAGAGAGAGAGAGCTGTGTCTTCTTTATTTTGATAGTGGCGTTGAATATATAGAACGGTAACTTTTCTGGCTCTCTGTACCCCGTGAAAATACAAAGGAGACACACAATGATAGACAGATAGATATATGTAGATAGGTAGACAGATAATATACATGCTGATATATATATATATATATATATATATATATATATATATAGGCAGACAGGCAGACTTTCAGACAGATAGACAGACAGACAGACATACAGGCAGACAGACACACAGGCAGATGGATTGATAGAATGATAGATAGATAAATAGATAGATAGATAGATAGATAGACAGAGACAGAGAGAAAGATAGAAAAACAAATGGGTATATAGATAGAAAGATAGATACATGTATAGAGGTAGAAAGATAATAGATAGATAGATAAATGGATATTTATATATATACATATTATTACATATTGTAAAGATAAGTACATCTATAGATACATTATACAGATAAATAGATAGATATAAATGGATAGTATGTATACATAAATGGACGGATACAAGGAGACACAGAGACAAATAAATAGCTATGACAGTCGAGAGCGTTGGAGTACAAAAGAAATTCCTACCAGTGGAAGTTAATTTCTCATGTTGATTTTAAATTTCAACTTTTCAGCATCTGAATTTCCTTTCCCGTTGAACCAACCCGTCGCCACCACCCCCCCCCCCCCCCTGCCACTCCGTCAACACTGGAGCCAATTGCGGGCAACGGGAGAGCGGACACCAACACACAGCTTTATACGGAGGACACCAACACACAGCTTTATACGGAGGACACCAAAACATTGCTTTATACGGAGGACACCAACACACAGCTTTATACGGAGGACACCAACACACAGCTTTACACGGAGGACACCAAAACATTGCTTTATACGGAGCACACCAACACACAGCTGTATACAGAGGACGCCAACACACAGCTTTATACGGAGGACACCAACACACTGCTTTATACTGAGGATACCAACACACAGCTTTTTACGGAGGACACAAACACACAAGTTGACCGTTATCTTTGCTACTCTACATATAGTATGACCCAAAGCAAAACTTAAGACTTGACCCTAAGCGGAAAGCTCAGCAGATTTTACGATGCTTAAAGCGTAAGGCGCATAATTCTTTGCTCTGGGTAAAAAAACAACAAAAAACCAACGATTTATGGTGCCTTATTGATAACGTCTTCTAATGTGAATTAGTATGGCGAAGTAGGGGCCGAAATATAACGATTTTTACCAATAAAAAACTTTTTTTCCCTTTTTTCTCGAAATAAACCGAGTGGGCCATAAGCGGATAGCATTCTGCAACGCCGTTATCGAGGTGACACAAACACGCATCTTTATACGGAGGACACAAACACCACTCTTTGGCGAGGCTGGACGAGAATTTACATGCGGAATAATATCGGGATGGTCTGCTTTAAGGGGACACTGAAGATGTAAATTATGTCTTCTTCACGCAAACAAAACTGACCTTGGCCTCGAAAGCGTGGCGCCATGGTCTACAGATAGACACTTGAGCTGAAGACCAAGAGGTCAGAATTTCGAACACCGGTGACAGCGCGATTTTGAGTTTTGTTTTGTTTTCTTTTCTTTGGGGGGACGCCCCCCCCACTTCACACGCATTTTATCAACACCTTCAGGTGTTAAAGAAGAGTACCCGACTATAATAGGCAGTGGAAGATCTTGTCAATATGCTAGAATGACATGATTGTAAAATGGCTGGTTCTCTGTATGTTCCTCCAGGAGTTGAACAAGTTACTGGAAGGTGAAGGCCTGGTGGTGGAACCCTTGTGAAGCGCAAAGAGACATAATTAAGTGGATACATGCGCTGAGTAAAAACTCTCATTTATTTATTCATTTGTGTAAAATGGAAGGTGAATTGTTCGTCAGCAATGACCGGGAAGGGCTTGTAGACTGTTTTGAGAGTAATAGCCCGGAAGGACTTTCGGAATGTCTTTGGAACGGAGTTGGGTTTCCGCCTGATGACGTCATCAATGACGAAGACCACAAAGTAGTGGGACTGACCACTCTCATGCTGGCCTGCTTGAAGGGCCTTGAGGACGAAGTGCGTCGAATCGTTGGACTGCACGACAACTGGACGTCTGTCAAGGCTACGACTGAAGACGGTTGGACGGCCCTAATGCTGGCGTGTTGGACAGGGTCTGGCAGATGCGTACAGATTCTTGTCGACATTGAAGGCATCGACATCAACGCCCAGAATGCCAACCTCGACACGGCGCTGATGATAGCGAGCGAGAAGGGACACGCCAAATGCGTGAAGGAGCTAGTTGGGGTCGAGGGCGTTAGACTGAATGTGGGAAACAGGCGGGGCTCAACGGCTCTTACGCTGGCAGCCTGGCATGGTCATTTTGATTGTGTCTTGCACCTTCTTGGGGCAGACGGCATAGACGTTAACACCAAAACTGAGGACGGGTGGACTGCACTAATGTTTGCCTGCATGTGTGGCAGCATTGATTGTATACGGCCATTACTGGATTTGGAACGCAGATATTTTGACCAAGAAAACAAGAGAGCTCTTGTAAACGCTCGCAACAGAAATGGGTCGACTGCACTAATTATCGCTTGTCAAAGCGGCCATATTGAATGTGTGAAAGCTTTGCTTTTATTGGATAACACGGATTTGGTTGGTCACAAAATTGATGTCAATTGGAGGAATAGAAATGGATCGACAGCGCTAATGGCTGCCTGCGAGAACGGACATTTTGAGTGCGTGGAGTGCTTGTGCGATTTTGAAGGGATCGATGTCAACCGAAGAGACAAAAATAAAACTACGGCCCTAATGTATGCGAGTCAGAATGGCTATACTGGATGTGTGAACATCCTTCTCAGGGCTAAGGACATCGAGCTTGAAGCAAAAAACGGGTGCGGATTGTCGGCGTTATATCTAGCGGTCCAAAATGGCCACGCCGGATGTGTGCATTCTATAGTGGAAGCTTCAGAAGACGTGGATGCTGAGAGAAATTCGGTGTTCAAATACGCTTGCAAGGGCGGATATGACTCAATCGTGACGTCATATCTCCTTGATGAGAAAGTCGTCGACGTAAATGGCAAGGACGTAGACGACATGACGCCTCTAATGTTGGCGAGTCAAAACGGTCACGTGAAATGCGTCGACGCGCTTGTCGAGGCTGAGGTAGTGGACGTAAGTTCCAGAAATAGAAAAAGGGGTTGGGACTCTTTAATGTTCGCCTGCAGATACGGCCAGACAGCGTCTGTAGACCGTTTACTGACTTCTAGTAGTAGTAGACGCCCGGATGTGAACCGCAGGGATAACAACCACGCCACGCCGCTAATGTTAGCGTGCCTGAGCGGAAACGAAAGATGCGTTGGACGTCTGCTGAAAGAAGAAGGGATAGACGTGAACGCCCGTGACCAGAATGGATGGGACGCCTTGATGTACAGCACAGAGCACGACGATGTTGCATGCTGCAGTCGTCTTCTGTCTGCGAGGGGCGACCTCGACGCCTCTTGCAAAGAGACGTTCGCCGCAGCATTCACTTTGGCTTGTCTTCACGGTCATTCTGGGCTGGTGGACCTTTTCATATCGGCTCCAGGCGGCGTGAAGTGTTTACAGGGCGAAAATTCAGGCCGCATGAAGTGTTTACCGGGCCAAACTTTACAGGGCCAACCTTTACAGGGCCAAACGTCGAGCAATGTGAACTGTTTACCGGGCCAATCTTTGCAGGGCCAATCTTTACAGGGCTCAATATCAAGTGGCATGCAGTGTTTACAGGACCAAACATTACGGGACCAAACCTTGCAGGGTCAAACTTTACAGTACCAAACATTACAGAGCCAAACGTCAGGCTGCATGAAAAGTTTAGGGGGCCAAACTTTACAGGGCCAAACGTCTGGTGACAAGAAGTGTTTACCATATATAACGGAGGATGGTTTGAACCCACTTCTGACAGCCGCGTTGATGGGGCGTATCGGAATCGTGTGCAAACTGGTCGAGACCGAAAGTATAGACGTGAACACCAGGGACGAAGAAGGCAGGACGCCACTGATGCTGGCAAGTAAGTGTGGTCGTGTAGAATGCGTGAACCGCCTTCTCCATGCTGGGGGTATCGATGTGGAGGCCTCAAGCGTGGATGGATTAACGGCGCTAATGTTCGCAAGTCACAACGGCCACTTAGGATGTATGGAATTGCTTTTAAGTAAAAATGCTAAAGTCAATGACAAATCTAAACATGGAGACACCGCCTTGATTCTTGCAAGTAAAAATGGCTATGTAAATTGTGTGGCCCGCCTTCTTAAAGTAAACGGCCTTGGTGTTGATACAAGGAATGCGATAGGGGCATCAGCTCTGTCATACGCTTGTGAGCGGGGTTATGTTGAATGCGTACAGCATCTTATTGACCAGGGGAATGCTGAGATCAATCGTAAAACTGACGAAGGAGGAACGGCGCTGATGTATGCAAGTCAAAATGGCCATGCCGATTGCGTACGACGGTTGGTCTGTTCGAAACATCTGGACATAAATACATCGAACAAGGATGGATTGACGTCTCTCATGCTCGCATGCCAGAACGGCTTTAGAGACTGCGTCCAAATTCTGCTTGGCCTTAGACAGATTAAAGTCAACGCCAAGGACGATCTCGGAAGGACAGCTCTCACAAATGCAAGCTTCTTCGGGAATGTTGCGTGTTTGGATCTTCTTCTTGGGGTGCAGAACATCGATGTCAATTGGACGACAAAGTCTGGCTGGACTGCGCTCACCTTGGCATGCGATAGAGGTCATACGGAATGTGTTAGGAGCCTTGTCAATTTTGAGAACACCGATATCAATTCCGCGTGGGAAAAGGACGGAATAACGGCCGTCATGATGTCATGCTCCCATGGAAACCTTGAATGTTTGAATATTTTGCTAGAAAGGGTAGGGGTTGACGTGAACGCCAGAACCTGTGGTGGTGAGAGCGCTCTTATGATAGCAGTCAACGGCGGGCACGACAATTGTGTAAACCGTCTTCTGCAAGCCAAGGGTATCGACGTTACTACGGCCAGAGACGATGGTTGGACGCCACTCATGTTTGCAAGTCAACATGGCAATGCAAACTGTATAAAGTCGCTTCTTCGGATGGAAGCGATTGATGTCAACGAAGTGGAAGAGGAGGGATGGTCGTCACTGATGCTGGCAAGCGCACACGAACATCTCGAATGCGTCAGGATTCTTGTTGAGGCGGAAGGCACAGACGTTAATTTAAGGAACGAGGACGATTTATCAGCCTTGATGTGCGCAAGCGAGAATGGCCACGCTGAGTGTATGACCCAGCTTCTTCAGACGGGCAAGATTGATGTCAATGCTGCCACAGAGGACGGCTATACGGCCTTGATGTTTGCATGTGAAAATGGGCACAACAAATGTGTGGACATTCTTCTAGACAACGAGAGCATAGACGTCACAAGCGAAAGCGATCTCGAAACAACATCCCTCATGTTGGCAAGCTTTAACGGCAATCTAGAATGTGTGAGAAGTCTGCTTCGCTTCAAAGGATCTAACGTTAATAAGGCGCGTTCACATGATGGATGGACGGCATTGTTGTTTGCGTGTCAGGAAGGCTTCGATGATTGTGTGAAGCAGCTAATTCAGTCGGAGGATATTGATGTTAACGTCAAAGACGAGACTGGACTGACATCATTGATGATTGCATGTCAAAATGGCAACCATGGGTGTGTAGATGCCCTTGTCGAGTTGGAAGGAATTGACGTGAACGCTAGAAACACAAAAGGGGACACTGCGTTGCTAATCGCTAGCAAAACTTGCGATACCTGCATCAGGAGGCTTCTCATGGTGGAGAACATTGACATAAATGTAAGGAATAATAATGGAGAGACTGCCTTGATTCTAGCGGCTCGACATCGTAAGACATTTGCCAATTTGCTGACAATGGATAGGATTGACATCAATGCCAAAGATAAAAGAGGCAGGAACTTCACGATGTCAGGTTACTTGGAAAACAACACAAGCGTCAAGCAATGTCTTTTTGGACTCCAAGGTGTGGACAAGGATTCCAGGGATAACAAGAACGTCACGCTGCTAATGTTAGCCTGTCTAAACGGAGACGTGAACCTGGTAAGAGCTCTCGTGCGACACACCGATGCGAACACCAGAAGCGAACACGGCTGGAGCGCGTTGACGTATTCTGGTGAAAATGAAAACCCAAAATGCGCCGAGCTCCTCCACCACGCTGGAGTGGCCTTAGACGCAGGAGATAAAAATGGGATGACGCCTTTTATGTTTGCATGTCTGCTGGGGAAGGCAGCCTTAGTCAATTGGTTTCTTGATGGGGGCAAAGTCGACGTTGGTAAAAAGGGCCACAATGGAGGGACGCCCTTGATGTTCTCAGCGACTGCTGGCCATCTGGAAATTGTCAACCGTCTTCTGAACGTTGAAGGCGTTGACGTAAACGAGACAGACATTTATGGCAAGACAGCGCTGATACTTGCTAGTCAGCACGGCCATCTGGATTGTGTGGATCGGCTTCTTCAGCAACCGGATGTCTGTGTGAATTCCTGCACGCGGAAGGGATGGACAGCGTTGATGTTTGCCAGTAAAAACGGTTACCTCGACTGTGTGAAGCGTCTTCTCCAGCATAAGGGTATTAATGTGAAGGCCAAAAACCAGGATGGGCTGACGGCAAAGCTGATAGCCAGAAAATACAAACGGTTTAAATGCTCAGACTGTCTCTTGATCCGTGGTGGAGCGACAGAGACGAGTGTCATAATTGACGGGAAGAAAGTGTATCCTGGTGTCGAGGAGGCTCAAATTCATTACTGCACACCAGATCTCTTGGAGACTCTGGGCGTGAATGCGAGAAACTATAAAGGGTATACGCCATTGATGCTTGCAAGTAAAACAGGTGATGTTAATCACGTGACCGCCCTACTAGGTAACGATGACATCGAGGTCAATGCCCAGAACAACGCGACGGTGACGGCCCTAATGCTAGCAAGCGAGTACGGCCATGCATCTTGCGTAGAGATCCTGCTTCGTCACACAAACATTGATGCCAATGTCAAGAACAAACGAGGGTGGACGGCGCTGATGTTTGCTGGCCGAGAGGGCCTAACTCCGTGCGTCGACGCTTTGCTGAAATCGCAACTGTTCGACGTGAATGAGCGAGACAACAACAACGCCACTCCACTCATGATGGCGTGCCTCAAAGGAAGATATAGATGCGTCGAACGCTTGCTTTCCGAGGAGGGAATCGATGTGAATCTCAGAGATAACAACGGATGGGACGCCTTGATGTACTGCGCTGAGAACGAAAAGATTGGATGCATGTACCGTCTACTCAAAGCCCGGGCTGATGTAAATGCTCGTGACAGAGTGACCATGACCGTCTTCATGTGGGTCTGCTCACACGGCCATTCAAGACAGGCCGAGCTCATCCTTGGAAGGAGGAAAGTCAAGGTGAAAGCCAACGAGAAAAACAGAGAGGGCAGAACTCCTTTAATGCTGGCGATCTCGATGGGCCACCCCGAGATCGTAGATCGCCTCGTGCAGCGCAAAGGCACCAGGGTAGACGTGCACGACAACGACTACATGACGGCTCTCATGATTGGAAGCCAGCAAGGGCATGGCCGATGCGTGGAGATGCTACTGAGGGGCAGCAAATACGTGGACGTTAATAGAACAGGCCTCCAAGGGTGGACAGCCTTGATGTTTGCCAGCAACAACGGTAAGGCTGAATGCGTGGACCACCTCGTCAATAGCACGGATATCGAAGTCAACGCCGGGGACAAGAATCGGGTGACGCCGCTCATGCTTGCCAGTATGAATGGGCACGTGGAGTGTGTGGACCGCCTTCTCTTGGCGGAAGGAATCCACGTGAACGCCCGGTGTCGGCAAGGAGTGACCTCCCTTGCAATGGCGTCCGAAGCAGGGCACGTCAAGTGCGTCCATCGCCTCCTTGGCGTGTCAGACATTGACGTCAACGCGGCTACGAAGGAACGTTGGACGGCTCTTGAGTACGCGAGTCAGAACGGTCACGCCGACTGTGTCCAGCGCCTCCTGCAAACCGGTCGCTGCGACGTAAATTTCACCGACGAGGAAGGATGGACGGCTCTGACACGCGCATGCGAAAATGAGCAAGCCGAATGCGTGAATCGCCTGATTCTTTACGACTCCATTTACGTTAGTTTCAAAAGCGAGAAAGGGTGGACTCCGCTGATGATGGCGAGCCAAAACGGACACTGCGGTTGCGTTAAGCTCCTTCTCCAAGCGAATGGCACGGACGTGAATGCCATGGCCGAGGACGGGTGCAGGGCGCTAACCATCGCCTGCCAGAACAACCACGTTGAGGTCGTGGAGCTTCTGCTCGGCACAGACGATATCGACGTGAATGCTGTGGACGATGACGGGGAGACGGCCCTGTTCGCGGCGTGCGACAACGGCCACGCTGAGAGCGTCAAATGCCTACTGGCCGCCAAGGGCATCGACGTCAACAGGAAGAGACGGGACGGATGGACGGCGCTCATGCACGCGTCGCAGAACGGCTGGGCAGAATGCGTACTCCTTCTTTCGCAGTTCTCAGGCCTTGACGTCAACGCCCAGAATGACGAGAGGGCGTCTGCACTTGTCCTAGCCAGTCAGGAAGGTCACCCCGAGTGCGTGAGAACGCTGACACAAGTGGCGGACGCGGACGTAAATATGGTAGACGAAGACGGGTCGACGGCACTGATGTTCGCCTGCCTGCAGGGTCACTATGAGTGTGCGAAAATCCTTACCCTCGCCGAGAAGAGCGACGTCAATGCCAAAGACAACGAGGGCTCGACGGCTCTGATGATTGCAAGTGTCAACGGCCATGCCGCGTGCGTGAGTGTTCTTGTCGAACGAGGGGACATCCGCCTTAACGACACAGATTGGAGTGGGCGGACGGCTCTCATGTTTGCTTGCCAGTCTGGCCATTGTGAGTGTGTGAATCGCCTCGTGCAGACAGAGGGAATCGATGTACATGTGGCAACCGGAAATGGGGACACTGCCGCATCCATTGCCACCGAGAACGGCCACGACGATTGTCTCGAAGCCCTGACTGCTTCAAATTGTACAATCAACGCTACCTTTGACGATGTCTAAATAATCAATGAGCAATGCTACCTTTAATGATGTCTAAATGACTAGTACACCATGAACGCTACTTTTGATGACGTCTAAACGACCAGCATACCACCATCCCAATATTTAAATTTTATGAAGTCTATATGACCACTATACCACAACTCAATATTTCATGACATATAAAAGACTAGTATACTGGGGTATTGGTCGTGACAACAACAAGGCGTTTTAAGTACTCGGGTCGTTTAAACAAAGATTTATTTAAAAAAAAAGCATAAAACACAGTTGTGACTCCGATGAGGATGTAGACTCGAGAATGAAGTGAGAAGCACGAGAAAATTTACACACACAGAATGATGACGTTACAGTGAAATGTCAACAAATAGTCTCGGTGTGCGTGAGCGCCAAAGTAACATGAACGCTTACTTTTATGATGTCTAAACGACCAGAATACCACCAACGCTACTTTTGATGACGTAAAAATGGCCAGTATATCATCAATGCTACATTTCATGATGTCCAAGTGACCAGTGTATACTCAATGCTACCTTTGATGATGATGTCTAATGACTAGTATACCACCAACGTTATATTTCATGACGTCCAAACGACCACTGTTCCATGAACACTATATTCCATGACGTCTTAAGGACCGTTTTACCATCAACGCTATATTCCATGACGTCTTAAGGACCGTTTTACCATCAACGCTATATTTCATGATGTCTAAATGGCCACTGTGCCATCAACGCTATATTCCATGACGTCTAAAGGACCGGTATCCCATCAACGCTATATTTCATGACGTCTAAATGGCCACTATGCCATCAATGCTATATATTCCATGACGTCTGAAAGACCGATATGTCATTAACACTGTAGTGCATGACGTCTAAATGGCCACTGTGCCATCAAAGCTGTATTCCATGACGTATAAATTACCATTGTGCCATAAAACCTATATTTCATGTCGCACAAATGACCATTATGCCATCAACACTATATTTCATGACGTCTAAGGAAGCACTTTTCCATCAACGCTATATTTCATGACGTCCAAAGGCTGGTATACCATAGACACAGTCCAAGGATGTCCTGTCAGAATCCTGTCCTTGTGTGCATTGATACCGTTGTGGTTATCTCTTGTTCTTTCCTCATAAGTCATCATGTTGTACGTTGAGTCCATATACGTGTTATGACAGTGGTAATAACGGTGCAGAGCCAAGCAGATGGAGCAAAGATACGTTGCTTTTCGCCACGTTAGGCAAGAATAAAACCTCAATGTTTGGCGTTGATGATAAATGTTGATCAATCTCAGGAGATATACCTTCCTTCCTTCATTCATTCATTTATTCATTCATTCATTCATTCATTCATCCATTCATCCATTCATTCATTCATTCATTCATTCATTCACTCATTCATTCATTCATTCATTCAATCATTTATTCATTCATTCATTCATTTCCTTTCACGAATGTCTGTCGTCGTCGGGGAAACATGAGGTCTGAAGAAGCAGCAGTACTTCCTCCACGCTGGTCTGTCATTGGCCTGCATCAGGAGGTTCGTCAGGTTCATCTAAGCCAGGACTTTCTTTGTATCCCTCCTCTGCGACCTCTGTCGATTGTGCCCAGCATGATGGTCTTGCAGAGGCTTTCATGCCGGGTTAAATGTCCAAACAATATCAGCTTACGTCTCTTTATGGTGGGAAGCAAGGGTTCTTGTGGACCAGCAAGGCTCTTGATTTCATCCCTCACATATGCATTTGTTTTGTGCTCTACGTATGATTTGCGAAACAGTTTCCTTAGGCACTTCATCTCAATCTACACATTGCTTAGAGATCTGAATTTTAACTCTCTTGCTGCCATTTAACTCTTTTGCTGCCATAGTCCGATATTTCGGCATGAGTCGTTTTGAATCCATGCACCGGCATGAACCTGATTTAACTCTTGGACTACAGTGGAAGGAGAGTTAAATGGTGCTCATGCTGATGATACATCGATTAATGTTAGACAAAGAAAGAGGCAATGCATCACTGAAAATGCATATCAGCTGATACCTCATGTCCTCGTTATGTAAATGAGGAAACGCCGTACTACGTTTCGAAGGTGGACGTCGACTGTGACCGGATCGACCTGTCATGGCCTTCTCTGGTTTGCTTCAGAATCAAATGGATCATGTGTACAGTGCACATGTGTTACACATTATGTATTATGATATCATGATACTATATTTAATTTAGGACAACCTTAATAATATGAATACAAGTCAAACTCGTGCTGACATGGGTTGTCGTCTGCAAATTAATTCATACATTTTTTATGTTCTTTGACTGTCTGTCTTTCTGTGTGCGTCTCCATCTGTCTGCCTGTCTGTCTGTCTCTCTGTCACAGTACTGACTCTCCTCATGTCTTATTTTAGTCTACATCTCTGCTTGTTTATCCGTGTGCTTGTCTTACAACATGCCTGACACATACTCAAACACATACTCTCTCTATCCATCCATCCACCCATCCATCCAACCATCCATCCATCCATCCATCCATCCATCCTTCCATCCATCCATCCAACCACCTATCCACCCATCCATCCTTCCATCCATCCATCCATCCATCCAACCACCTATCCACCCATCCATCCATCCATCCATCCATCCATCCTTCCTTCCATCCATCCATCAATCCATCCATCTATCTATCCATCCATCTATCTATCTATCTATCTATCTATCTATCTATCTATCTATCTATCTATCTA
>JBCHJU010025325.1:0-11911 GCA_039654505.1 Plocamopherus imperialis | reverse complement strand
AAAACCCCAACCCATACCCCCCCCCCCCCCCCATATTCTGAGGAATGTCCGTCCAGAGTCTATCAATTTGTCACTCTGGCATACTATGGAGAGAGAGAGGAGAGGGATTTCAACATGAAGTACTTAAGGGCTTTCTTCCACTGTCTGGTTCATCAAACCTTACTGCCTGGGCTGTCTTTATGATGACAGTTGCATGTAATATCCAGTGCTTTCCGTCCCGTTGTTGCATTCTTAAGTTTTCTAGTTCATTTTTCGATTTTATGCTTAAGATCAGTGTTTTGTCGTTGTTCAGATAAGATAAGGTACCTTTCGTTTGTCCATGGAGGGACATTTTGTGTGACAATTGAGTATGTTATAAGGATTTATTCCATTCTACAATAGATGTATCTTTTTACTACCACTCTGTGCTGTATTTATCACAGCCCTTTTCATAGTCATACTAGATTATGTCAATAGGTAAAGAAAGGAGGACAGATTTTTTTACAAAAAGAATTATGATCATTTGCAAAGGGAAGGGAAGACTTTGTGTGCTAAGATTAATGTTGAAAGGTGATTAGATGAACACGTTTCAGACGTACCTTAAAAACTGTCCACATACACTCGATAAAAAAGGTTTTCATCTTTCATAACCATCACAGCAGGACTAGCCATACTGATTAAGATTGTCATGCGATGATCTTCAATGGACAAATTGTGTCATTTATAGCTCACTCTAGTGTTCAGTCTACATATCTGAGGATCTCTGAGTAAAGTGCTTTGTATTTTTAGATGTGAAACCTATAGAAGCGTGATACTAACAACCATTAATAAAGACAGTGATGCCAATAACAGCAAATTAACGTCTGCTCCAAGTCACCAGTATATCATAGACTGTCTCTCTAAATGTTTCACCACCTGCTTGCCCAGCCATATCTAGTCAATCAGTCACTTGATTGTCACAAAGAATATCATGTTAAAAAAAAAACAGAAGCGATATTTATTGTTTAAAAATCCTAGATAACCCTGTGGTGTAATACTAGCTGTAACAATATCACATGTAACAGAGATGGTGGTGGTGATATGTCAAAAGTATACTTTTTCCATCAGGCTTTACAAATTTGTTGATATCGTTCTGTATATTTTGGTCTGTATAGTATTTTAAGTCTTTTTTATCTGTTTACTTTGTTGTTTTTTTGTGTTTCTATTTTTGTGTTTCTTTGGGGAGGGGAGGGAAGGGTTGTTTTGACTTTGTTCGATAATATTTTTTTTCCCCTTCCCTTCCTCTGTCATTATCATCATTACGGATGAATGTTTGATTGATATGTACTTTATATGATATAATGTGTGTTTCTTGGAGTTATTATATATTATACTTGTAGAAGAAATTGAGGAAACCATATTTTTTATATTATCAGTGTTATCATGTTGTTTTGGTGTTTTCTCATCCTTGTCTAAACATACAAATTTGAACCCAGGGAAAACCAGGGAACAGCTTTTATTTTTCATTCAGAAGACAAGATTTGTCCTCTTTAATTTTCTTTTTTTTTTTTTTTTTTCTATTTTATTCTGGAGCTGAAAATATGTATATACAGTGGAACCTCTGTATATCATACTCTCTTCGGGCTGAGAAATTAATACAACATTGTAGCGGTGGTATGATGTAGCCGTGATTTCAAAGGGAAGTCATCAGATTTGTGTTTTTGATAAACCAGCACCAGCTTCCCTAACTCCCCTTACAAACAACGTTATCCTTTGTAGACTTGGTCTACTCTAAACAGGTGGCATCCTGTGATTTTAATTTTGTTTAGGGTTTGCTAGTTTGTTTTTATTTATTTTTATGGGAGTGTAATTGTGATTCCAACTTTTAAACAAGTCAAACAGTAACAAAATAAATACATGTATGTGAAGATTCATCAATGCACTCATTCTTTTTTTTCTTTTTTTTTTTTGCACAGAAAGTTAGCACAAGTATTGAAAAAAGAAATTGTAAAGAAAATAATAAAATAAATGAAGTGGGGAAGTCACTATTTTTTACTTTTTTTGTGACTATGACTTTTGCAAATTGATCAAGTTTGTTCACATAGTGAAGAAGTTGTATCGTCCCCACATTTGGTCGTACCAATACAGTCTCAAAGAGCCGCAATCCGTGCAGACTAGAGAACCAGTATCAAGATCTCTAGTACACATTGGACGCAATCCAATAAATGAGAGTTTTTCATCCAACCAATAAAAACCTCTTGGGGGATGTGCCTTTGTGCAGACCCCAATTCTTAGGCTTAAAGCTAGTATCCCTCTTTTGGTTAAAAATTACAGAAAGCCACAGAGTAGATTTCTGTTGGTTGGATGAAATTATCCTTCATATATTGGATTGAATAAACCAATCAAGGCAAACCATTTAACTCCAAACCATCTTAAGTGGCAGGTAGTATTTGGCAATACAATTTTACTTCATGGCATGGGAAGCATGGACCATTAGAAGTAGAACAAAAGGAGGGACTACTAGTCAGCCTTGGAGTCAAAGATCGCAACAAGCCTGCAAGTTACACCATCCCTGGGAAGGCAGGGGAAATGTCCAGTCAAGTTGTGATCATCTGGTCGCTTCCATTTTTGGGGGGTTTCTTGAACAAAAAGTACATTATAAGAAAAGCATTTTATCCGAAATGGTGCTAACAGAGTACATTATAGACCAGGCAATTTTTGAAGAAAAGTAATGTCAGGACTCAGGACCTGGAAAAACATGCTTTATAGCAGAGTGTACGTTGTATTTTGGGTATGTTATACCGTGGCTCTACTGTATACATGTTATTAAATGACAAAAATGAAATTGATAAAAACCTTATTAGCCTCTTTCAAATTGCTTTGGTTCATTCTACACACTATAAACATAGATTGAAATATGGCTGGACATTTATGTCAGATGTGCTTCCAAAGGTTTGAATTGCCTCAAATAGTTAGAGCTGGAATTTGCCTCTATCATGGAATGTTGATTAACGTTTCCTTTTTCTCGTCTCTTTGTTCTCGTTAGATGTGCTGTCAAAGAAGGAGCCAGGCACTGCGGGTAAGTTCAAAACATGAAATTTCAGTGTTAGAAAATTGCTTTCAAGCATAAATTTGGCAAAATAAAGTTCTGTTCTTTTACTTTGTTGTCTTATAATGCTAGCCTTGCCCATGTCTATGTTTCGTGTAATAAAGGCAGATGACATATCTGACACGAAAAGAATTGTTTTCAAATTTGTAACTCACGTTATCGATGTCAGTGGGAAACTTTATTTTCTGCATTTCATAAGAAAGGCATGCAATGTGCAGATACACAATGACAACTTTGAATGGCGTTGCAATATAGCCCATTCAGTTGAGAATGGATCAAAAATGCATTTAAAACACAGATATTGCATGCTAGCAAGGTGGTCCACTCTACAAATGGGGAATTAATGAATTAAGAATCAAGATACAAGTTATGATAATTTGACCGTAGAATCACAAACCACGACTATAAAGTAAACCACACTTGCTGCAAACATGACTATTATGAAGCCTACATTCTAGATCTAGATCTATATTTTATTTCTACTTGAGACTTTCCTGCCCGCCACTTCCTTTCTCCCTATTTGTCAAAACGGTATAGATATAAACATGCCCATTATATCTCAATCTAAAGTTCCCACCTAGACCTAGATTTCGATCTATTTGGGTCAATTAAGACTTCTAATCAATCTAGATTTATCTACATTTAGATCTATGCTGGGCATTCGGCTTACCACAAAATCACATTCAGTGTCCAGAGTGTTTAAAGTATCCGACTGTTTATAAATTGAAGACTTTACCAAAGCATCGGAAGCATCCACGGACTCATGCAATGACTATGAAAGCCGGCATTGGATCCGTAATTCGTGAACAATGCCTGGAACTGATGGCAGACAAATGGTAGATCTAGTTTGGCAAGAACATTAGAATTGTGAAAATTCAATTATGCTGTTGACTAAAATAACGAGCAGCCTAAAACACAATCAGGTGTCAGTCGCCCCATCTGTATTTTTTTTTTTTTTTTTTTGGTAGAATTTTAATCCCAGCCAATTCTGAGAACTTATAACCATAAGATAAGTGCCACTCCCCTCATTGCTCTTATATAAAGATTTCAAAGAGGTCATTGTGGCCGGGAGGTAATATGTTGGCCTCATAAACTAAAGGTTGGGGGTATGTATCCCAAATGCTGCAGACTTGCCTGTTGTTGTCATGTAAAGTAGGCAGGATCTAGCAACTTGTCGACCTGGAGAAGGAAAATATCACTTCAGCCAACCCTTTTTGTATTGGTGCATGTTATTTTTAGGATTCCCTGGCAGCGGTGAGGGCTTTATGGCAGCCTTAAAAAGAGGCAACCCCCCCCCCCTCCCCCCAATCCAAAATAATATCAGAATTTGTTAACTTCGTGTTGCTATTATTTGCAGAGTAAGAATAATGATGAATTTTTCAAGATGCTTTGCTTGACCTGACTATTGACTCCTCTTGATACAGATCCTTATGCAAAATGGAAACGAAAGACAACCCGTGTCGTTCGCAAAAAGTCATTTGAGGATGAAGAAAGGTAACTCTTTTGTTGCAAATCAAACAAATCATTTTCTATTGGCTGGCACAATATGGTATGTTGTTTGTTTCAGCTAGAAGGAATATAAGAAATTCTCATTGAGTTTAGTAACTGGTACGTTGCCTATCTGTTTTGTTCGGTAGTCACACCTGTGATCTCTTACAGGGATATTAATGAGTCCTGCCTCAGAGAGGGAAAACCCCAATTCTTTCTTTCTTTTTTTTTTCTCGTGTATATTCCCAGATGGGATAAGGACAAGGGTTATAATGCCAGGGTCTCAAGAAGGCTGCATTATGTTTTGTTCGAACTTTTTCTGTTTAATATAATTTGTTTATTGAAAAGAAAAGCATTTTAACTTATTTGATATGGGAGTGTGATTAGAGGGATTGTGGTGTGACTCATGAATTGACTTTTTGATGGTGTGTTGATAAAATTTATCCATGATTAAATTTTTTTTTTTTTTTGTCTTTCATTCCACCCCATCATCTTTTTTTCCTTTGTTTTCTTTAATTACCAGGAAGGCAAACGTCCCCAAACTGTCCAAGGAAGAGCGTCGCCAGAGGTTTGAAGCAAAGATCAAGGCCGAGGACGAGTTGGCCGCTCAGGCAGCGGCTGAGGAGTTCCAGCGGCAGCAGGAGGCTTACATGCTGCATGAAAGGCTCATGGAGGACCCCCAGTACTACTACTACCACCAAAAACAACAGGACCCGAACTTTACGGGCGTTGATCCTTCCATGCTGACCCATGAGCCCATCATTGACCCCGCCACGGGCCAGCCAGTCCTGCCGGGGACTGAGCCATATTTCGATCCTCACAGCAATCAGACTTTTGCCCCTCACCTCTTCCCCCATTCGGTCGACCCTCAGACAGGACAGCCCATTGTTCCTCCCCACGTCGACCCTGCAACCGGCCAGCCCATTCACTTCGACCCTGTCACCGGCCAGCCCCTCCCGGTCGACCCGACCACGGGACAGCCCATCCACCCGGCCGTGGATCCGGCGGCCGTGCAGCCCTTCCATCACCCTGTGGAGCCTCACCTTGGCCAGGCCCTCGCGCCGTCCCATGCCATTCCGCCACCCGCCGGCCAGCCGTTCCACCCGGCCATGGACCCCCTGACTGGACAGCCCACTGGTGGGACTCTTTCCATGCCCATCGATCCCGTGTCCGGACAACCCCTGCCCTCAACAGCCCTGGATCCCATGACAGGCCAGCCAATGCCACAAGCTCATGCAAACTCGGAACCTGGCTATCAGGTAGGTCTATATTGTTATTGCTGGGTTTTTTTATGTAGCCTATAATAAAAAAGTAATGATACACTCGTTTATATACAGCGCACTTTCGTCCAGGCCTCAACGTACCTCCTTACATAATACAGTAGTTACCGCGTAATTGGACGGAAGCGGCGCAAACGTCCAATTAGACGAAACATCCATCAAGGCGAAAGGTCCAGTTAGTCAAAATGATCTGGTGAGAGGGGCGATAGTTCATGGTTCAACAATGATCACACCATTAAAGGGGTTGTATTTCATTAAAAGATGGAGTTGCATTCACATATTGAATTGTCCTGTCAAGCATACAAAACACAGAGACTCTGGCAGACGACCAAGCAAAACGAAACAGAGATTCAATGTCTTAGTGTGTTGACCAATCAGAGGGATGTCTGTTCTATTATGTATTACATGTCAAGCGTGAGGCCGATGGATCGAGGGGGTGATCACTTAAATGCTGGGATGAGATTTGATTGGCCAACAACCACATCATGGCAGGCAGTTAGTCGCACGTTTCAGAGCCATCATGCCCTGTAGCAGTTTCTGACATCTTAGCTCCATATTCTCACCTGGACCAGTACCCGGCAATAAACCCTTGCCAGAGCCCTCTTGCCCTAGACTAAGCACTGTGGAGCACATAGCCTTTTCATACGCAAAGTAGTATTCTTTTTTACTGGCCCTTGAATAAATTTGATTTATGATACTATCCAGGCCACAGCTTGAGCACCTGAATGGTGATTTTATAGGGGACGACACTGTGGTCATGTTTCAATGAATGGAGGAAACAATGAATCTTCATCGCATCAATTATGTATGTTGCTTTTGTGATTGTTTTTGCTACTTGTGTGCCATCGTGGTCTGGTTGTAGGCACTTGAGCTGAAGTCTGAGAGATCAGAGCTTTGAATACCATCGACAGGGGCAATGTTGAGTTAAAGCTCTCTGCGCGCGTTTCTCGCTCGAGTCAAATGTAAAAAGAGTACCATAAAATGTCAGTTAGCGTGACACTCCGGATACGGTGAAATTTTTTTTTCAGTCCCAACCAACTTTCCTCTTATTCTTTGTTAGAAAACCTCACTCAGTGCACATAACTTTTTTCACCTGATTTGTTAGACTTTTGATGCTGTCTGGGGCACTAAATATTGATACCATGCAGCAACACTATATATTTTTATGACTATATATATTTGCTTAGATCTAGTATAAAGCTGTGGCTTAGACTTATACAATGTGCAATGATTGGAAAATGGTAGGGGGAGGGGGCAAGGGAAGATGTTCAGATCAGACAGGAGGAGAGGCAAAGGATAGACCTTCCATGCGATCTGAGAAGACGCGGCGTGACAAGGCAAGCTTACAATTTGCAACTTTCAGTAGCCTACACTACAGTCCAATACTGTACTAGGCCTACACACAATTGAAGTTCAAAACTAAAACACACACTGTCGCATTGCTAGGCCTAATGAGTGTCAACCGAAGCGAAGCTGCAGCTGGCCCAAGCCTTGTATGAATGTCTCATTTGTGGCGTTTAGGTAAAAGCTTTGTCCCGTTGATACCAAGTACAGTTTGAGGAGAGCAATAGTTCAGGGGTGATGCATGTTTCTTTCAATCTGACAGGGGTGTGACGAAAGATAATACGAAGGTGTGAAACCTGGCATGATAGTATTGATAGTCTGTGGGTCTGAGAGACTGAGTGGATAGTAACATTTCGTCGACAATCTTATATTACAATAACTACCAGTACACTAGGTCTACTCTAAATTAGCCTCATACATGTATTGTCACATTGCTAATGGACACCAATCAACAACCGATAGAGACAACATGAGTGATTGTCCTTATTCAGCTTTTGCTTCTACTTCTAAAGACTTAACACACCTTTACCTTAGCCTGCTGATAAAACTGTTTTCTTCCGCGTCCATCGTGCATTTTGTATCATCAACATTCCTTATGTCTGCGTCTGCCGTTCGATGTAGCAACAAAGTTACTTCCTTTGAACTCGGCTTAGCGTGACATCCGCTTAGTACAATCATTTTTCCATGGTCCCATCGATGTCATGGTAACCGGAGTGCACAGTAGGCAGTAGAAGATCTTGTCAATATGCTCAAGTGATGCATTTGTAAAGTGGCTGCTCCTCTTTATGCTCCTTCTGGAGTTGAAAATGTTGCTGGATTGAAAAGGCCTGTCAGGGTATATCCCTTATCAAGCACATAGAGCATGATCTAGTAGATGCTGGTATACTCTATTGAAGCACTCAAATTCAATCCGCTTTAATTGTACTTGTTTAGTTTGGGCAATGATGCAGGCTTTTTTTGTTTTGTTTTGCAGGCAAATGAACGTCAAGTAATTTCAAGACCGGAAGCAACTGGCTTTGAGATTGAAGAGGAGGTACCACCACCTCCTTCTCCACCCACTGCACCAGTAACCAAACTTCCACCCAATTGGAAAACCGCTAAGGATTCCGAAGGAAGAGTGTACTATTACCATGCATTCACAAGGTACAAACTATTACCATACATGTTCAAGGTGGAAACTCTTACCATGCATTCTCAAGGTAGAAACTATAACCACACATTCTCAAGGTAGAAACTATAACCACACATTCTCAAGGTAGAAACTATTGCCACACATTCTCAAGGTAGAAATGATTACCAAACATTCACAAGGTAGAAACTATTACCTTGCATTCTCAAGGTGGAAACTATTACCATGCATTCGCAAGGTAGAAACTATTACCACACATTCTCAAGGTAGAAACAATTACCATGCATTCTCAAGGTAGAAACGATTACCATACATTCACAAGGTAGAAACAATTACCTTGCATTCTCAAGGTAGAAACTATTACCTTGCATTCACAAGGTAGAAACAATTACCTTGCATTCTCAAGGTAGAAACGATTACCTTGTATTCTCAAGGTAGAAACGATTAAATTTTATTCTCAAGGTAGAAACTATTACCTTGCATTCACAAGGTAGAAACTATTACCTTGCATTCTCAAGGTAGAGAATAATACCATACATTCACAAGGTAGAAACTATTACCTTGCATTCTCAAGGTAGAGAATAATACCATACATTCACAAAGTAGAAACTATTACCTTGCATTCTCAAGGTAGAAACGTTTACCATGCATTCACAAGGTAGAAGCTATTAACCAGCCATTTACAAGGTAGAAAATAGTACCAGCCTGTGCAGTATTCTTCTGATGGTATTATGTCCTATGAGCCTGTACTTACTTACTTACGTACTTACTTAGGCCTCTTTCTCCTTACAGAGCATATGCCACTGACAACAGATCATCCTGGGTCATCCTTTCTAGTTCCTTCCAGGTGTTTCCTGTCATCTTCATATTTAGATTTTGTTCCTAGCTGTTTTTGGCGTTCCTCTTCTTTGGTTCCCCTGAGCATTCCACTTTAGAGCCACCATACTAGTGGTGTTGTTGACTGGTTTCCTCAGGGTGTGCCCAATTCATCCCTATCTTCTGCCACGTGTAACCCCCTCTACTGGTAACTGCTCTGTCCTCTCCCCCAGGTCCCTGTAACAGATGTGCCAAGGGAAATGAAAAAAATGTAACCCTCGTCCCCAGTTAGATAGAATTATTTTTATTGAAAAAGCAACACCCCCACACCCCCACAAAAAAAAAAAAAAAAAAAAAAAAAAAACAAAAAAAAAAAAAAACAAACCAAAACAAAAAACAAACAAAACCCCCACAAAAATACAACAAAAAAACAAAACAAAAACAACCAACAACCACAACAAAAACAAAACCCTCTATAATGGTTGTGGGTTGAGGGTAGGGTGGGTATTTAATCTTTGAATATTTTCAGAAGTACATTGGTCACCTCAAATAATGTGTTTTGGTTTTTTATGTTTGTTTTTTTCATATATATTATGCTGGGCTGACAGGTTAAAGCACTATAATATTTTGTTAACCAAAATGCCTTAAAATGTGGTCCACTTTTTTTCCTTCTTTCTTCAGACAAACGCAGTGGGAGATGCCTAGTTGGGAGCAGAACGAAGACGACTCTGACAATGACATGGACATTGACCCCGTTCCCTCTGAAGAGATTATCAAGGTACTACCGTCATATTGTATTGTTTTGCATACTTTGAAGAGATTATCAAGGTACTACCGTCATATTGTATTGTTTTGCATACTTTGAAGAGATTACCAAGGTACTACCGGCATATTGTATTGTTTTGCATACTTTGAAGTACACAGTTATACGTCATACTTGATGCGATAGGCCTAAAATCCTTGTAGCCCAGACCAACCCTTTTTGTAGTATGCACTATTCTTATTGGACAGTCTGAAGATGCAAAAGTTGATATTGCAAGCTTGACAGTCAGATTGATTGGAGGGAGAAAGAGAGAGACTGATAAAAAGGGAGTAAGAAAGGAGAATGAGACAGAGACAGATATGGAGGGAAGGGTAGACAGAACGATATAAATAGAAGAGGGGAGGGGAAGTGAGAGAGAGAGAAAGAGAGAGAGAGGTAGAGGGAGGGAGGGAGAGAGAAAGATAAACAGATAGGGAGGGGGAGGGAGAAAGAAAATGAGAGAGTGAAAGAGAGAAAAAGAGAGGGAGGGAGGGTAAGAGAAAAAGAGAGGGAGGGAGGGTAAGAGAAAAAGAGAGAGGAAAGGGGGATGCCTGCCGGTCTTTAGATTTACAAAGGCCTCTGAAGGCCAAATGTTTTAGATAATGATAAGTAAATGGTCGCTGCTTTGGTGTTACGAGCAAGACGAAATAGAATCAAAAGGACTGATGTGATGGTGGCCAAATTTCGTATGTAGGTGTATCATGATATTTGTTTGATCTTCAATTGAAGAGGATGTGAAAATTAAATAAATTTACTGCTTTATCGTTAGAGTATGATTATGGTAGTGACGATATGTGATATGGTTTTGTAGCTCTAAAATTTTTTAATGCGTGGACCTGCCTACACATTTATTTTTAAAGATTTGTCAAGATCTAGCAACTACAGAATAGAGTCATTGTGCTCAACTGTTAATAGTTACTGGCACCTCCTCCTGTGCCAACCATAAATGTAATTTATCAAATTTGTTTCGTTGTGCATGGCAGACAAAAAGGAAAACGACCACGGCAGCAGCTGATACGTCCAGTGAAGTGGCCAAGAAAATAAAGGAACAGTTCCGATGCAAGATGTCTGGTTTCATAGTGCTTTGCTTGAACCCATATCGCAAGCCGGACTGCAAAGTCGGACGAATAACATCAACTGAAGAATTCAAGCACCTGGCTAGAAAGGTTTGGGCTATGTTTTTATTCTGAATTTATTTGACTTTAGGCAGTGCTGCAAGCCCTCAGCTGATGGCAAAGTTCTATCCATCGTTGTTCTGGTTTCAGTCCTGTTTTATTCAGTGAGTGCTCAGGGGAATGACTTTCTTGACTAATCTGAGAATGGTGGTACCACCTTCTCTAAATGTAGCACAATGAAATAAATCTGACACATTATATCTAGACAATTTAAATGTGCACCCTATAGAGAATAATTACAAACACAGAGGGAAGAATTTTTCATAGAAAAATAAGAAAGAAAAATTTGGATCCACTGAGACTTGAACCCGGGAGAGTGGCACCGAATCACCTCGCCCAAGAACAGAAAGTGTCTTGGCTTCTTCAGTAAGAAGGTTCTTCTATTCTGTAACATCTGTACAGAAACATGTACTAGAGGCTGAAGCTTGACAAAGAATACATTGTTCATTTTAATTTGGTACAAGTGGTTTCAAACAGTTTAAGACGTATAAAGTTAATCATATATCTTTTCCTTTTAAGGGCTATCTCTTACCACGATTAATGTGCCTTTTAACTCTTCTCTTCTTTTTATCCATTTTGAATTGTAGCTAACTCATCACGTCATGTCAAAGGAATTGAAACATTGTCGTCATGTGGAAGACTTGGAGGTGAATGAAAACGTGAAGGCAAAGGCCAAAGATTATGTGCGCAAGTACATGAACAAGTTTGGCACAACATACAAGAAGGTTGCCTCACCTAAGATGGAAGAAGCCCCTGCATGAGCAAGGCAGACTGATTACATTATATCCCTGACTTATTTCAGTAAGCTGT
>JBCHJU010025214.1:0-11912 GCA_039654505.1 Plocamopherus imperialis | reverse complement strand
AGAGAAAAAATTCGGTTACACAGGAATAGCGGCCTCTAAGGCGAACCGGTCTCTTAGACGGCGGTCTCTTACGTGGTGACCACTGTATTAGCACAATTTGAATCTTTTTACTAGCATTAGCCCATATATCGGTACGAGCATGACTTAACTCTTTGACCACAGTGTGCTCATATCTTTAGATGATGAGCGGAATCAGGACATCCCAATGTATGGGCAAATCGTAGTAAATACTTAAATGATATGAAATAATATATGAGATGATATGATTGATACTGATAAATATGTACAATGAATTTATCAAACTGAGAGAGCAAACCTTAAACAGTTTCAAGCTCCTTGCAATACAAGAAGTCACAAGCTTAATAAAAACTAAATGAGCTGACCAGATTACTACACTAATTCAGCTTGTAAGCCAATCTGCCCTGGAAGAATTGAACTCTCTAATTTTGGCTTCTCATGAGGCGGTGATTTTAATCTAACAACAAATCATATTATTGCTACAAAGATGAGAACTAAACCTACCAGTTTCCAAAAATGTTCAACATTCATTTTCAAGGTTTCATTCTTGTAGCGGAGCTGAGCAATCTCATTCTCTAGGACCCTCTCCACAACCGGCAGACGAGGTGAAGGGACGCTGACCTGAACTGAGTAACAATATGTGAGCTTGGGGACAGTTGGTTCCGGCAGCTGGTTGCCCTCTGAGAAATGAACAAAAGAAAAAAACAAATAAAATTTTTTAAAGACAGGCTTATTTGTAGATATAAACATATGTACATACATGCTCAGAGTAAAAGATGACAGCACTCACGCATATATTCAGACGTACAAGTATGTCTCTCTTCCATTACTATTTGGATCCATCACAATGGTGGGTAGGGGTGTTTTGGGGTTGTTTCTCCGGGAGTTTTCTTTGTTTTAATTTTTTTTATTATTCTTTGTAGTTTGTTGTGTGTTGTTGTTCTTTGTGGGACAGGGGCATCTTGTGTTTTCCGTCAGTTTATTTTTATTTTGTTCTTATAATTTGTTTGGGCTTTGTTTGTTTGTTGGGTTTGTTTGTTGTTTTTTGGGGGGTTTTTTTGTTTGTTTGTTTGTTTTTTGGGGGAGGGTGTTTAGAGAGTGGAGGGGTGTTTTTAGAATGCTTCCCAGAATTTTGCATGCACCTGCTATTAGATATGTTTCAATACCCTGTTTGTTGTTTTAATTTCACTGTTCATATTATCTTTGCTGGAGATTTATTTCAGACAAATTCAGACCTACTTGCTATGTTTGTCTTTCCTCTGTTATAATGCATTTAGTGTTTTTCTGCTTGTTATTTTGTTATTTTGTTTTGCTTTTCTGTTTTGTTTTTTGGGTTGTTTTTTTTCTTGTTTAGCTTTATTTTTGTTTGTTGTTGGGGTTTTGGGGTTTTTTTGTTGGTGGTGGTGGGGGGGGGGGAAGAATTTTTTGGGGTCTTCTTCGCTCTTTGTTGCCATTTTGTGTGGACTGAGGGGAAGGATGGGGTCGTGAATGGGGGAGGTGATGATCATATCACAGAACAAACAACAAAATCAAAGTCAATTTGGAAAAGTTTGTGGTATTAAACACAGTTTATAATGAACAAGTAAAACAGATTAACACTCTGAGAAAGAGACACGATTATCTCAACTTTTTGCTGAAATGGAGCTTGATACTTGGCCAAGGTTATTTTGCCACAGCAGGAAATATCTACCTCCTAGCATCATGTATCGTTATGGAGAGAAAACGAAGACTGTCTAATAAAGTTTCAGCACTACATTGAATGGTAACGAGATTTTCTTTGGCATCTTCTCAAAACCACAAAAAATGGAGATAAATAATTATTCTTGTATGCAGCCATCAACACTTCTGGGATAAGATCCCATGACACCAAGCAGTCTGGTAGACTCTCAGATGACGAATTGAAAATGACATACACGGAGAATGAACTATACACATTTCATGTCTGGTGACTTACCTGAGATGTTATGTTCTTTAAATATTTCCACATTTTTATCGTGAATCTTCTGAACACTTTCACTAGACATCTTGTAGATTTTGTTACAGATTCCTTTTACAGACTCCTCCGCTGCTTCATACAGATGAGGCTCACACTGTCTCTTCAGATGGGTCAGTCGCTCCTAAAAAGCACAGGTACATAGAATGTCAGTTTGGTTTTGTTTTTTGTTTTTGTTTATGTTTTTTGTTTTCAACAAGAGGAACAATAAAACAAATGTCTTAAATTTAAAAAGAAAAAAGTAAAATACAAAGATATCACAGAATTTCCAAGAAATCCATTATAAATGAAATTGATAGAAATAAAAAAAAAAAACAGACAGGGTTTGACAGAGAAACAAAATTAGGCCTCAACTCTTTGACTACTTAAATCTGATACAGTAGAACTCGGAAAAAACAAGTTCGGCAGGTCCAACCCTAATTACTCGCTATTTTCGAGTTGTCGCTATTCCCGAGCAGCCTAAAAGAGTCATGAAATGCTACTTAGTAGCTTAATACATGTGTTATTAAGAGGGAAAGTTTAGCGGCTAGACTTGTGTGGGTGTACGTTTGTGTTTGTACACACTTTATGTGTTCATGTTTGATTTGTGAAGATGACTCTAAATTTCTTAGACTGTTTAAGTTTTAGTAAAAGTTTTACCTTCCATAGCCCTAGCATGGGGCAATAAATACTCGCTATTTCTGAGTAGGCCTCTTTTTCATTCTCGCTACTATAATGCTAATTTTATTGACTTGACTCAAATAAGGGAAACAAAAACGGGGATTTAGATTTTACTCGCTATTTCCAAGCTCGTTACTTTCATGTTCTACTGTATATCGTCATGAGCACAATCTAACTTGTAGATAACAATAAAAATTAAAAATAAAATAAAATTCCACTCAAATCATCCCCAGAGGATAATTGGTCTTTTGATATTCAACCAAAAAACAAGCGTCAGCCGCAAGAGCACTGCCGCAAACGGAGGTAATTAGTGTAAATAAACTTGCTGAAGGGTTAAATCACAATGTCCCTACAAATTTGCCCATATACCACTAATATCAAGATGAGCATGACTTTACCGGTATATCATTCGTGTTGATCTTGATCATGGGCAAATTGTAGTCTAAGAGTTAAACCATGCCAATGCCGATATATCGGCTCTAATATGTCACAGAGTTAAAAAGCTTTCAAGATATGCCATTTTATCAATAATGTACAAAATCTGACTGAAGTAAAAAAAAAAAAAAAGAAGAAAGAAATGGATTCAAAATCTGTGCTACCTTCATGGGATGATTAGAGCCATCTTTAGAAATTTGCAATTTTCTTTACTCATAACATACTGGAAAAGAAAATGTTAAAGAATCCAAAATGCCAATCACACAATAACTCACCAGATAGTCATCATAAGACGCACTGGTCTTTTTCCGCAACCACTTAAATGTGTCCTCTACTTGCCATGTGACAACTTTTCTACTGTCCGGCGATGCTTTTCTGTAAAGCAGAAAGGATACAGAGAAACCTTGAGCCTTACAATATATTTGAATAAAGAGACCAATTAAAAAAGAACATGACAAAAAAAAAGCTAAACTCCTGAAATATACAGATAAAAAGGAACATTGAAAAAATAAAAAAAAGAAAAGAAAAATGTATGTAAATAAAAAAAGAAAGAAAAAAAACCTGCAGGTTAATATCCCACCTGGATCCGATCATCTTCTTTGCAGCATCGGCGTATCGGTACAGTTGTTTTCTTGCATCTGCTGAGAAACGCGGTTTGACCAATTTGATGGGGATGTCGTTCATTATTTCCTGCATCATCTGCTGTGATAATTCAGGGGAACAGTCAGAAGGAAAGATAGGGTCTTTGCCCTTGTCAACCACTTTCCTTTCCAACAACCAGCGATTGAACGAGTCCGTTGGGGCATCGATACCTTAGGGCAAGGAAAAATTGACATACATGTATATTACATTTGAAATTTGAAATTCAGTAATCACCACTGAGTTCGCCAGAGACTTTTGTAGGGAAATAGAAGCGCTTCAGACAGCATATAAAATGTACACTCATTGTATACATACAGAGTCTGTGTAATTCTATAAATGTACGACTACAAATTTCTGGATTTTCACTTTTTTACACCAAAGTAAACAACTGAAAGGCACTTTTATAGCATTATCTTTTTTTTTGGACATTACAGACATCATTCCTCTCTTTAAGTCTGATACAAAATAGAAGCAGTCCTAGAGACCAGTCAGTGTTCTTTAATGAGCGAAGAATTGGCAGTAATATCAAGTAGTCATGCACACTGAAGGTGGGCAGTCATCTGTTGCCTTTCAACTGCAACACATTACTCATGTCATGTGACTAAACCAAATATCTTGTTAGAAATCTTGAGACTGACAGTGGACCATTTTCTATTTGAAATCATTAGAGTTTATGCTATAGCCTACCATGAAGGGAATATATTAGTTTAAAGGAGACTTGAAACATCCTCTTTTGTGTTAATAAATAATGCATTGTGGAAAAGAGAAAGATTAGAAATGAAAAGACGATTTTTTTTTTTACTTCTGTGATCTTATGTTTTAGAAACTTTTTATCCCACCGTCACTTGCAAATACACTGTTATATTTTAGTAAGGGAGTGAACTCTGCATGGTTCATGGTGAATATACTCACACAATATACATCAACTAAACTCACACAAACTATATATATATAAACATTTCTTGATGTATCATGTTTCATAGAGCAGGAAGCATCATGTTTTTCTTAAATTTTGCTTTCTATTTTTATGAGAGACATTCAATACAAATGCGTTATTATTATAATATCACTTCAATATTAGCCTGAATTGTCTTTGCTCGTCAGTGACAATTTTGAAGGAATATGAAGAAAGTGACAAGTTCCAGTCAAACTCAAGAAGTTGCACGGAATATGTAATGATAAATCAAAATCAAAAAGTATTTTGTAAATGACAGGAAAAATTCTGTTACCTTCTCGTTGTTGACAAAGGTCCTGATAAACTTGCCGCAACTTGACAGACAGTGAGTGCCGTAAAAGTTCAACATCTGGATGAGGTGGAAACATGTGCAAAGGTGCTCTCTCCTTGATGGCTGCATTTGTAGGAACATCAAAGTTCCAGAATGGTCTAGGGAGGGCAAAGACAATGTTCGATTACAATCATTCTTTTTTTTTTTCTCGTGTTTTATGAAAACTAGTAAATTGTTAAAAAGGAAGTGAAAAACCAACAAACATAGCCAAAAGCATGCTTTTGCGCAAAGTAAAAGAAAAAAAGGCTGAGATTTAAATAGTACCAGGAAGATGCATGTATGTCACTGTCAGTGTTGAATGTTGAAATGTGTCTTGTCAAGGAGGTTACGACCATCCTCATCATCATCATTTAAGCATCTTCATAATCATTTTCTTTAAGATATGTTCATGTAAGTGTATGAGTTTCTGTAATAAACGTGTTGCATTGATGCTGAGTGTGAATAAACTTTGTTAAATAGTATTGTGGAAAAATACATGTATGTTTCAACTTTTGTAATACATTTCTTGTAATCATTTTTTGCTTAGCATGATCCTGCACAATACTACTTTCAAACTGTCTGTTCACACAAGCAAAATGGCAATAAAGAATGATTATTACTGTTAAGAATTATTATTAAAATAAACGTGAGCTCTTAAAATCTACTTCACACACTTCCATTCACTTTTATTTCATAACTTTCCTATATACGAAAAAAAATACATATAAATCTTAGAGACAAAAAACTTTCCCAGGATATCTGGTCAGGAGTGAGCTATTATCACAATCTCTCTCTCTCTCTCTCTTGCTCGCTGCCTGTCCATCTCTCCATACTTCTCTTATCTATAATTTGAAATTTTTAAAAATTCCAGGGACTGACTTGTAGTTGAGCTGGGCCTTCTTGAGAGGGCTACCTATACACAGCTCGGCACTTGCCCTTCGTTTACAATTCACGGACTGAGGATGGATTTCTGTGCTGGGACGAGTCAGCCGTTTGTCTAGGGCTGCCGGGACGGGACCTGGTGACATCGCATCTGGGCTGGTGTTGATTCCAAGTGGATCGGTCAGTGGATCGTGCTGAAAAAAAAAAAATTATGTCATAACCCTATACATTTGAAACTTGAGATCTTGACTTCAATCCAAGCACAGACTTTTGTATTAATCATTTAACTACATTAGATCATTGTCATATTTTTAGATTAATCCTTATAAATGTCTTTAGGGGAAAAATACTGTACATGTTTCAAGACAAATCAATACTATCATTATCACTACAATATCATCGGTTCTCTACACTGAACTTCATATTTTCTCACTTGGTTTTTCTATCATTAACACAGTCCACTTCAACTATAACTTTATTTCTATCAAAATAGTGCTTTTATCTTGATTGAATACTTCAGATGAAGTGTTCAAACAAGTAAAACTAGTTGTGAAGGAACCAGTGCGGCTTCATAGCCTAGTGGCAGACAGTTCGCCAAGTGACTGCCAGGTACTGGGGTTAGAATCCCACAAGGGACAGTGCGAAGTTGAGTCATTGAAAAAAGCTCCTTACACACAATTTCTCACCCCTCCCAGGTTTAAAACAGTTTATCAGCCAGAAGAGGTTTGGTTCACTGGCAGGAAGTGCTGACACAATCAGACAGACAATAGACAGGCAGGTTTAGGTGAATAACAACGTGATGGTGGTGGGTGGACTGGCTGATTTCGAGACGAGGAGCGAGTGGAAGAGACGTCATGCGAGTCTAGTACCCTACTCCTATCTCCACGATTTTAAGTTGATGCAAGATCAAGTGAAAGGTCATAATCGAACTGAGGTCGATTCTGAAGACTTTAATACCTGAGAATCTTTAGACCACCCAGCCCTACTGTCAACTACATAGTTTGCGGTCTGCGGACCTTGTTATATATTTATGTAGTATTTTAGTATGGTCCCGGAGAGCTCAGTGGACAGGGCTCTCGTCCACCAAACCAAAGGTCAGGGGTTCAAACCGTTCAATCCTCAGCTGTGCAGGCTTGATTTAAAATCCAAATTTCCGGGTTTTTTCAGCCTCCTTGTGCTGTGTGGTAGGCAGGATGAATGAGTGCCTAGTCCCACCGGAGACGGACGATAAACTAGGAGGTCCCATGTGCCTTTGTGCATGTAAAAGAACCCTCGATGATTAAAATCGAAAAGAGCAGGCCATATCGGCCGTCACCCAGGCAAAATTTGATCCTACCAAAATAGTTATTTCGTTATCATACACCCCTACAACCTCTTCCACCTCAGACTTATTGACTACTTCATTACTCTGAATTAAAGTAGAAGAGATAAAGATCAGAGGGGAAGGGAGTGTGGCTGGGCACCAAAACTCCCCTTATACTACTAGCCCAGGCGTGGTAATATAATTGCTACAAGATCGTCAACTCTGACGGAAAAGGCCATCAGTATGGTCCCTCAGGCCTGCCATGCCTACTATGCTGTAACGTCTTTCATGCGCCGCAATAGTTCAGTTTCACACCCGCGTATTCTCTCTAAGCGATCTATTTACATGATGTAATAAATGAAACAGCTGAAATCTTCTCACGACTGGCTCGTGTGGGGTGAAGCCACAGATTGTTGGCCGAGACCAGCGCTGCCGTGGATATCCATGGAAAACTTCTCACCCTGTGATACTTCTATTAAATGTATTTCAATAAAAAATAGTAGAAATATCGAATAAATATGCAGTTGCGATACCCCAAAATGAGTTAAGGCACAAAATCCGACTTCACCGTTCCTTAATAAAAAGATTCGCTGAACTGAAAGGAATGGAAAATATCACAAAACTAGTGGAACCGCAGGAGATCGTCAAAGAGGCCAAAAAAGGTGGAAATTCCTCCCCTGGCTCCAAAAATCAATGATTTCCATGGATCTGAGGAAAACCATCAGCACTGATTATAATAGAATTATAATTTATGAAATATTAAAAAAGGTAATAATCTGAAATGCTTACAGCAAGTCCCAGGGTAGGAGTTTCCCACAGAGATTCATTGGTGATTTTATTAAAGTAGTACGGCCTCCCTTCTCGGCGACTCCAAAATTTTCGCCAGCCAGCCTGAAGCAGTTCTGGAGGCAGGTCATGAACTGGGTCCGGTGACATTGGTTGAGGGGAAGTAGGGTTTGATCCCTGGGAATTTTGTCTATGAACAAGATCACCTCCACTACTCCCGTGATTGGACCCAATGCGTGTCTCAATGCGCAGGGGCGGTGCTAGAACAGAGCCAGAAGATTCTGTGGCAGATTTTGAAGGATCCATTCCTGATTTCAGCCACTAAACTGATCAAAGAGCTGCATTCACTTTACATGTCTGTTTGGGAATAGAATGAAAAAAATAGAGACAATGAAATACAATACGTATATATATGTATTATTTTATATAATATATTATATTAAATTCAATGAAGATGCATCTGCAATGTATAACCGACAGTACATCTATCCACTGGAGACTTCCAAATCCTATTCTTTTACATTATTATAAAAATATATAGATTTCCTAGACAATGAATTTGAAAAGTAATTAGATCATTAGAGAGCATATAAATAATTATTCCTCTATAACATGAAAAAAAATTTATCTTTATCATCACCGATAGAAAAGTTACGGCTGATTGAAAATAGGTGAAAAACGTGCGTAACAGCAGTCCAGGGAGGCCCACTATAGCGTCTTCCATGAGTTAAAGAATATGAAAAGTTCATAATTATAATCATAAAAGCAATATTTCAGTTAAATAGAAATTTAACATCAATGTAAAGGAATAGGATTATAAAAAGCTTGTTGGTGACTATTCTAGAACTCTGACTAATATAAGCATGTTTATAGTATCAGATCAAAAAGTTACATTCTCAACAAACAAGAAATTATGAGAGCAAGAAAAATTCAAAACCTGAAATGAGAGAGATGTTCAACCACTTCAGTACTAGTACTACTGATTAAATCAGAGAGAAGATTGGTCCAAAACACATTCATCCATTTTTGTAAGCCTCAATTCCAAACTTTCGCCCCTTGTGCATACCATGTGTGTCTGTGTCTGTGTGTGTGTGTGTGTGTGTGTGTATGAGTTACTGTGTGCGTTTTAATCTCACAAAAAATAAAATACCGGTACCTTGTCTACTGACACAAAATTTAATTTATATTTGAATTCATTTGAAATTATTGTAGTCCTATTTCATATATCTGAATTTTGTGTAATTATATATATCTATTCAATTTATTTTTTATTGTTATCTAAATAAGAATAAGAGTTGAATGTAAAAATGTATCACACTACAAAAAAAGACAAAAAAAGCAACATTTACAGAGTGGCAAATGGGTAGAAATCAGAAATGTCAGTTTTCTGAAAAAAAAAAAAAAAAAAAAAGAGAATCCAGAGACATATGAAAAAAAATGAAACAATGTTGTAACAGTACTTATTGTAGTGTCTTTATCAAGTTGTTCACAAATGATTTTAACTGAGACTTTCAGCCATAGAGACATTTTATTCTTGAGACATTTTAATTATGAACAATGAAATAAAAAAATTATTAGTTTGAAAAAATATATATATAAACAAATCATCGAATAACAAAACAAAGTTATATATATATTACATGTTATTCAACAAATAAAGATTTTTAACGAGCGACAAAACATCAATTTGTCTGAGGATTAAGTCATATAATTATATCACAGATTACTATAATATAATTAACAAATTTAATATTTGGTCTGCTTTAAAAAATTGCAAAAAATAATTATTTATTACATAAATAAAATATCTGAATGATCCTAGCTTTCCTTCACCCAACCCACCCACTTTAAATAAAGTATGAAAAAGAGAATTGACTCACATTTATAAAAAACCGTAATATGATTGGAATGTAAAAAAAATATTTAGATCTACATCAGTTTAAAAAATAAAATCTAAAACTAAAATTACAAAACACCAAAAAAAAACTTAGAGAGTGAAGGAGCCCCATTTGGAAAAATTAATTGTATTTTATATCAATCATAATTGTAACATATAACAAGCCATTATAATTTTAAAAAGGAACTAGATCTAATTCTTGGTAAAATAAAATTAAGTGTAGGCTAATTAAGCGTACAAAACCTTTTTCGAATGTGAAAATTATATTCAAACGGCAGCAAATGAAGGCCTTTTTTAAGCATAATGTCAATGAGTGGATGTCTATGGACACAGACAAGTATATATATTGGTTTGTTTGTGCTTTATTGGGGTTGGGTTGTTTTTTTTTCAAAACTTTGTGACTGTTTCATAATAATATTGAAAACTTATCTAATCAATTGAAAAAAAAATATATTTCCAGGCATAAATATTCATTACCTAGTAAGTAATAAAAGTGGTTTTAGACACATCTATCAGGTAAAAATACTGTTATATAAGATGAAGATAGTTATGTCAGTGTGAAAAGTGAAAGTCTGATGTCTAATGATTTCAAGTTCAGGTTATTTTCTGAAGTGATGTCCCTTGTTCAGGAGGGGATTTCAAAATCTTATGAGGATACTTTAGTCACCTCTTGTTTTATTGTATTATCAGTTTGAAAACATCAAGAAGTTATTTCAAAATACAAATAAGTGTGATTATTGAAATTTTGACCCTGCTAGTTATTCAAATTGCACCCGTGTGATGATTTGTCTTCTACCCCATGTTTGTTCTGCCCCGGAGAGCTAAATTTGCCACTCCCACCCCTCTAATAAGCAGGTCTATGGAACGTATCTGGCCCTAGATGCATAGAGTTGGTGTTGGAAAGTTGTTGCAAGTTGATTTTGCTTTAATACGTGATCGATGTGACTTTGTGACAGAAAAAGAGTCAAGAACGTAGAAAGACAAGACGTTTAGAGTGAGGCCAAAAGAGACGCTGAAAGCAGGGTGGGAGGTACAGGTATATGTTTTATTTATATCTTGAGCAAAAGTAAATAAACCTTGACAAATTTAGCTGCTAAGCACAAAAAGGTTCTCAAAGCACTTCATGAGCTAGTTGTCGAAGGTCCAGAAATGCACTTAGACCAAAAGTAAGCGAATACTTTTCCGTTCGACAATTCGCCCACCAGCAATGACGCCATCTTGCGCTTGCAATGTGGTAAATAAAAATTGCGGATGGCTTCTATGTATGATGCTGCTACAAAACAAAAGAAAATCTTGTGGATTGCTTTGTGTTAATTTCTTGAGAATTGTCCTTCTTTTGCATTTTTTCTTGCTTAAATTTAGTCAATAATTTATCAAATATGTATTTTTAAAAATTAAGAAGAAAAATGTTCAGAAAATATGACGATAAAACTATATTTTTCAATTATTTTCTTCCTTCCTTTATGATGATTTATAGTTTTGTAGTTACTATGTAACTGAATCGTGTCATAAATTTTCATAAATTAGCCTAGGCAATGGAGCCCAGGCCTCTTTTCAATTTTCAATTTCACTGGGCTCTGTTTTTTTTTAATTTGTTTTTTAGTTTCTTGTTTGCGTTTTGTTATATTTTAGGGTGTTATTGTTGGGGTTTGCTGTTTTGTTGTTGTTTTTTACTTTAGGGGTTTGTCTCTTTAGTTGTTTGTGTGTTGTTTTGTTGGGGTTTTTGCGGTGGGAGGGGGGGGGGGCTGGAGGGAATGTTGTTATTGCTGTTGTTGTTGTTGTTGTTGTTGCTGCTGCTGCTGTTGTTGTTGTTGTTGTTTTTGTTGTTGTTGCTGTTTTTGTTGTTGTTGTTTTTCGGTTTTTTGGTTGTGTTCTTTTGCGATTTGTTTATATTTTTGCCTTGGTTTGTTTTGCCTTGATTTGTTGTTGTTTTTTCTTTTGCAGCTTTTTCATGGGTTGTTGTTTCATTTTTTGGGGTTCTTTTTGTTTGTTTGTGTTTTCTGGGGGGGGGTTGGGGGCGGGGGCTGTTTG
>JBCHJU010025103.1:0-11913 GCA_039654505.1 Plocamopherus imperialis | reverse complement strand
CCCCCCACACACACACACACACAGAGTTAGACTGCCTTTTCCAAAGGACATAAGATCCACTTCATAACTTCATATTTCGACAAAAACTTTCCTGGTTTAACACACAAAGTCCAAACAACAATGACTTCATTTAAATTTACGGTAAATCAAATAACTTCTAATGGCAAGACTTGAACTTCAATACCGGAAGTGAAAAGCAGGAATGAGAAATTCTTCCATTGCCACCAAAGAAAGAGTCTCAATACATACACACATAGTAGGCAAAGACATAAAGGATGTGCACAAGAAGTGTCTCCCTCACCAGATGAAAAAAAAAAAAAAAAAGTGAAAATGAACAAAAACTAAAAATGGGTCACCACTATCTGAAAGAAAGGAAATCCCGCACGGAGAAGTAAAAAAGGTAAAAGCAGTAGGAATGAAAGACTGATAATTGCTCGGTCAGAAGATCAAAAGACACCATGAAGGCAGGGCTTCCCAGCCACCCACAAAGTAAAAAGGAGCGTCAGCAGCAGCAGCAGCACTAACAGCAGGGCACTAAGGAAAAAAACTCAGTGTGGATCATCATAACCAGTCTAGGTAAAAACAATATGCACGGCTTAAAGCTTAAAAATCATATGAAACAAAAGTAAAAACAAAAAAGGTTGACTGATTTTTTAAATACCTGAATGGGTTGTATGAAATCAAAATTATAATAAAAGGCATTTAAGCTTTCTTTTTAGAAAAAAAAAAAAAAAAAAAAGAACAGAATTAAGGAAACAAAAAAAGGAAAGAAAAATTTCTAGCAAAAGCACTTATCAAATAAATTAAGTGCTGGCAAGCATTAGTGCATTGTTAATGGTATCATTATTTTTATTAAAATATCAGGGCTTCATTTGCTTTAGTATAAATAAAAAAATTAAAAAACCAAACAAAAATTCACCTTAACAAAAAAAAAAACAAAAAAGGAAAGCATAGAATGTAGAAACAAAGAAGAGAGGGGTGTGAGTGCAATGGAGCTAAAAAAAAAAAAAAAAAAAAAAAGAAAAAAAAGGTACCTCTTGCAGCAGAGGTAATCGGAGGAAGGAAAGCTCTGACTGGCCGGGGTATCTCTGTTGAAAAAGGACGAAAAGATAGAGGGACAGCCCTTTAGGTTAGTGGGGAATATAGACAGGATTGAAAAATTGGAAAGGACTCTCCTGTCTTTCGGGCTCTGACTTAGAGGCAAGACAGCAGGAACTAAAGTTTTGGAATGGGCGCTAGTTGACTCCCTAAATGAATTCCTGTGAATTATGTTTAATTCATCTTCTTACTTTCAAATAAAAAATTTGAATCAATTCCATAGAATCTGGCTGTCTGCTGTCAGGTGAAAGACACACATGACATGTTTCCTCAGAAGACTGATAGATTAATTTGATTATCAGGTCAAAATTCACCTGTCCAAATTCAACACCAGAAATGACTTCGAGGATTTCAGAAGATGTATTTTCTATAACATGTGTACATATGAAAAAGGTACAAGCCATAGAAAGCCAGAACAGCAATCCATTACAGTATCAGAAGTGGTGAGACACTTCAAGGCCCCTGTAAGATATTCAGATGCTGGACTGTCAAGAAAAAATAAAGTCATACATATTATTAAGTAAAATGATGTCCGAAACTGCAGAGCATGAGATGCTTGGGGTTATAAAGAAAATATCCTTCCTGATCATGTTTATTTTCAAAGCTAAGAGTAACACTCCATCAAGCCTACATAGAAAATAGAACATTATGTATACTGGACGGCCGTTAGCTTCATGTGATAGGGCATCAAGTGGAGGCAAGGCATCTAAATCAGATCTTGTCATAACGGATAAGAGTTACGCAGTAGCTAGTGTCGGAAGGTGGGACCTCCTTTGTCATCCTTTTTGTTTCATTTTTTTGTTGGCTTGTGCTTTTTCTTGTTTTTATTCGTTTATGTCTGTTTTGCTTTCTTGTGTTTTGGATTTGGTTTGGGGTTTTTGTTTTTTGGGGTTTTTTTGGGTCTTTTTCGGGGGAAAGGCGGATTTGAGGGTAATTGAAATCGGATTTGTACTTATATTAAACATAAGGTCATTAGAACCAAATGGTGTGGTTAAGATCACATAATTTTTCACTTTATCAAAAGTTTCTTTAATTTTACATTAAACATACAGCAAAAGGAAGAACAACAACACTTCCAGTAACATTTAATAATGACCTGCAGAGACTCCCCCAGCAACACAATTCATTTAACATCAATGAATGATTTGGAAAATCTAAGAGACTGCGCACAGAAAAGGCAAAAATGGTCAAATTTCACTACAAAAATGAGAAAAGGCGAAACTGCGAGATCAGCCAGCTTTAAAAAAACAAAAAACAAAACAAAACAAAACTAGTTTCTCTTTACTGCCCCTAAGTGGGCTCGTGCACAGTCAATTCTCCTCATATACAATGTACTACCAGCAACTTCCGGACAAGACGAAAATACACAAAGGGAAAACAGGGTATGCTGGGGGAACTGATGGAGGTTAGGTTACCATTATGCAATTTTGTCAGCCACATTGGTGCCATGGAGAAATGCAGACAGTAAGCCAGCTTGACAGTTTATTTATTAAGTATAGTGGGAGGCCGTAAAATGAGGTCTCAATACTCAACATGGTAATGAATGTGAGGCAGCTACTGCTCTAATCACACCACAACTTAGATCAAGTGACAAATGCTTAAGGCTGCAGCCATTAACCTGATACTTTGATTGGTTCATTGGTTAATAGAAGAAAAACATAAAATGGATATTGACAGCAACGATAATGAGAAATAGGCACAAAGAATTGTGTATGTGAAAAGTAAATTATTTGTCTCTTTTAATACTCATCAGGCCACTCATAGTAAGCGAGGTCTTGAATATTGAAAAAACTTAAACATTTCATCACTGAGTCAGCAATATATTTGTATAATTTCTTTGTGAAAAAGTTTTATTTTATTTCTATTATATGTTCATCCATAAAATATTCTCTCTCATTTACTAACTTGTCTTTTAAATGTCTGCCTTTTCTAAAGGTTGATTAGAAACATACTTTGTCTCATTCAAAGTAAATTATTCCAAAAATTATTTCCGTACTTTTTTTTTTCAACTTATTTTTTTTTTTCAAATAAGATTATTCCAAAATTAGTTCTCTTCATTTTTCAACGTTTGCTGACTTGCTTTTTTTAATATGTATGTATCTTATAAGTTTCTTTTGAATGTGTACGTTTTTCTCAGATCTGAGGCTGAGGAGCGGCAAATTGTCAACCGACCAGCAATTCCTGCTCAACAGCTCTTGTCTGATTTATCTCGCTTGTCCCATGCACCTATTTCAATGTCTCCTACAAAACGGTAAGAAATTGTGAAAGAGTTATTTTTTTTGAAAATCATATTTTCATTTCAAAGCATAATTGATTCAGACTGCCAACCACTCACTAGAATTATAGAAAAATGATGGTTTTCCATGAATTTTACATTTCAAATAGCCTTTTGTTTGTCTGTTACCAGGAAGGTGAATGTCTCTTCATCTGCCAGTACCTCTTCGTCTGGCTTTGATCTCCTTGGCTCCATTTTGATGAATCAGGACTTGCTGGCAAAGGGAAGTCGCCATGTTACAATCAACAGAGATGGTCAGTAACAAGATGGCTATTTTGACAATGAATTTTGACCCGATCCATGACAACGTGCTGTATTGTTCTAGACCACCATTCATTAATGTTACTGTATCAAGTAACCCTGATTGTAACACACATGTATAGTTGACTGAAAAAGGTTGTGATACATCAAACAAATATTGTCTACTACCTGGCACAGGCTGTTCAGCAAAGAACGAGATTGCCAGAAATGAGTTTGTTGGATCAAGGAAGATGCATTTTATAAATGCCGGTAATGATTGCAGGACCTTAAACATGATTGCAGGATAACTCCAGAACTTCTTGCCTTTGGCTTGGTGGTGGAGTGCCCTAATCACAAAGTCATCCATGCTCCCCAAACCGTAATACATGTACAATATTTTATTTGTCCACTTCTCGTCTTTTCTGTCTATGCTAAGTTCATTCTTATTGTTTTAGTTTTGTGTGAGTTGATGGTTAGGCCAAGTATGTGGGCATTTTTTGCAACATCTCTAGTTTTGTTTTTCATATCAATAAACTTTTGGGGATGTAGCCTTATGTCGTCTGCAAAATCAAGGTCTTCAAGAGTTTCAGAGAAGGTCCATTTGACTCCAGTTCCTCTTTTGTAATCAGTAGATTCTTTCATGATCGAATCAATTGCAAGTGAAAAAAAGAAAGAGGGAGAGGATACATCCCTGTTTCACACCAGTGTTGATTTCAAATCTTTCGATGAGGGTTTCTTTGCAAATGACTTTGGCACTGAGGTTTTGAATTTGTGTATGTACAATATATATATATATATATAAATATCTCACTGCTTATAAGAACACATCGGTTATAAGAATAATTTTCCATCTTGCAGAATTATTTCTTATTTATTTCCATCAGTTATAAGAAGACAACACCAGACATAAGAACACCTGTTGACAACTGTTTCATCTGTAAAACCTTTTTCAGTTAAATTAATTGTAGCAATATTTGCCCATAAGTAATAGAGAATTGAACTCTCCTGACGGCACTTGTGCGAAAGCATGTGTACATCATTCTGACATTCTACTGTGCTAGGCCTATGTGTTAATGTGGCACTGGTCTGTCACCTCCCACCCTCGCAAGCGTTAGCTATTGATGACAACACTTGAGACGATTGGTGACTTATCAATCGAGATCAGTGTCTGGATCCTATGCGTTCTTTGAAGAGGACAAAGACACAACAGGTAAGCAGACAGGGAAGCAAGCAACAAACGACTGACAAAGTGTAGAGGTGGGCATGATTGACGTCTAGTCAGACATTTGCCTATTGTTTCTCGATACGTTTACCTCACTTTATGGGTTTGGTAATGTATGTGTAATCAAATCGGGATTGATGCGCACAGCCTTTCAGGCATGATGCGATCGGGTATGTGGAGGACAACATCAAAATCAAATCTGCTTACCATACCTTGTTTCTGTTCCCAAAGTGAATATCGGTTTTTAGAACACAGTGAGCTCCTAATTTGAAGTGTTCTTATAAGCGGTGAGCAGTGCATATAAGTATGTATATATATTTTTTTCTTTTTTTTTTCTCTTTTTCAGGATCATTGAGTAGCAAGAATTCTGATAGTAAAATTGGTACATCAAAGAAGAGTTCACCAGGAGCGAGCTCTTCATCCAAAGCGCAGACTAGCAGTAGCAACAGTAGTTTGTCATCCTCAAGTGTTTCTGGCAGTCCAGGCTGTCACAAAAACAAAGAGAACTCAAAGAAGCGAAACAGTGATTCTGAGCCCAATCCCAAGAGAGCTCGTATCAGTAGCGACCAAGGGGGCCATGGCAGCTCCTCTTCATCAAATGTTGATAAAGAACACGCTGAGACAAAATTTGTTGACATGGAGTCCACTTCAGATGATGAACTTTTGAACTTTTGTGTAGAAAATGACCTTGAAAATCAGAAAAATGAGGAATGCAGAAATGTCACAGTATTTTCTAAGGAAGAAGTTAAAGATGAAGGAACAGTAAATCAACAGTGTCCAAGTGAGTTAAATAGAACAAAAGAGGTAGTCATGGATGAGGCTGATTCTATGACATCGATTTGTGGTGATGTTCAAATTAAACAAGAAGTTACGGATGTTCATATTAAACAGGAAGTTATGGATATTCATATTAAGCAAGAAGTTATGGATGTTCATATTAAACAGGAACTTACTGAAGTGAATGATGATGGGGAAAAGCCCTCCCAAAGGCAAGCATCTTCATACGAGTCCAGCAGAATGCCAAAAGGTGATGATCATGAGATGCCTAGCCTCATCAAAATGGAAGAAGGAGGACGTGAGGAAGGGGAGGCTACAGACAGCAATGAGGAAGGAGAAATTAGAAGTGACGAAGAAGATGAGGGAACACAGAAATATCATTATAAGCTATTCGATGAAGAAGAAGGAGAGATAGTTGAAGAGGAAGAGACAGATGCTGTGAAAGAGAAAGAGAACATTTTTGAACAAATAAAACCCTGTAGTTCTCAACAATTATTTGCAAGAAAGGTAGACACTAGTGTGGCCAAAAAAGAGGATACAATATGTATTAAAGAAGAAGCAGAAACAGACACCCAGTCACATTTTAAGCAAAATAGAGGAGGCAGTGATGGTGGTGTAAAAGAGGTGAGTGATTCAGAGAAAGAGGAGGGGAGTGACTATGATCCAAATGATCCTGTGAATGGCTCTTTTCTGATAGCAAGCTTTTTACATAGTCTAGTGACAAATGAATTTGACCGTAAAAAAGAGGCAGATGAGAAGAGACTAGAAAAGCAGAAAAAAAGGGAAGAAGAAAAGAAAAAAAGAATGGAATCCGAAAAAGACATGTCTGACCATAAAATAAGCATCTTGGATTTTATTGGGAATGCTGGTCATAGGTTTGGTGTTGTTTCAGGCGACCATAGTATCAGCAGTCGAGGGCATGGAAGGGGGCGAGGACGTGGCTTTGGTCGTCCGCTGCATTTTGGTCTGAGGCACGGAAGTAAAGATGAAGAGCCTCGATTTGGCAGAGGAAGAGGGAATAGAGAAAACGGCTATGAAGAAGATCCAGATAAAATGTTGGAAAGACCATATTTTCATGACAGAAAAAAAATGCTAGGACCAAAACCAGAAATCCATGAATGGCAGAGTCGCAATCATAGATCTGACTCTACAGACCGAGGTAGCTCAAGGCTGGTCAGAAATAGGGTTGAAGACAGAAAGAGGAAGTATGAAGATAGCTCAAGCCGTAGTATGAATGGACACTTTGGAAGGCACGAGAGAAAGAGGAAAGATCTGAATCGAGGTAAGGAAAAAAGGAGGCGGCTGGAGGAGAGGGAGTTGAGAAGGCCGTCAAAACATCGTCGAAGAAAAGTGAGTGAGGAGAGCAGTGAAAGTGGCAGTGACAGTGACAATGCGGAGGAGAGTGATAGCAGTTCTAGCAGCTCAGACGCATCCCTCCTCAAACCCCTTGATGTGCCCACCATTCCCCATTCTCCCCATTCTCCTGAAGACAGCCCCTGTTCCTCACCACCAGCTCCTCCTCCCCCACCTCCCCCTCCTCTTCCACAAAAGTCTGAGCGGAGCCCCTCCTCTGAACCACCCCCACCTCCCCACCCGAGTCAGACCCGAGCTCGCTCCTCTCCTGCAGGCCCCTCTCAACATGGTCAGGCCCCACATCATCATCAGCCACCTGCTTACAACGCCCATCCAGGCCACCCTCATGGTGCTGCACACGGTGTAACGGGTCATGAAGCAAGTCGTGGCCCCCTGTCAAGTCAGGCTTCTCACCAAGGGCCACATCAGGCTCCTCACCCAGGACCACATCAGGCTCCTCATCCAGGGCCACATCAGGCTCCTCACCCAGGGCCACATCAGGCTCCTCAGGCTCCTCACCCAGGGCCACATCAGGTTCCTCAGGCTCCTCATTCAGGGCCACATCAGGCTCCTCAGGCTCCTCATCCAGGGCCACATCAGGCTCCTCAGGCTCCTCATTCAGGGCCACATCAGGCTCCACACCCAGGGCCACATCAGGCTCCACACCCAGGGCCACATCAGGCTCCACACCAAGGGCCACATCAGGCTCATCCAGCTCACCCAGGCTATTCCTCAGCCTATCACCACCCTCATCAGCATCCTTCTTCCTCCACTCAAAACCCCTCCACCCACCCTCACCAAACGGACCCTCGCCACCCCACAGCCCATCCTTACCCCTCATCTGCATATCCAGCCTCAGGTTACCCCCAGTATCCCCAGCCCCGCGCCCAGTCGCACGCCTATCCCTCATCCTACCATGCCAGTACCTCTGTGCCGTCAGCTGCCCATCCGAGAGCCAGCCACCCCAGCGGCTCCGCCCCAACGGCTCAGCCGAGACCCGGCTACCCAGGTTCTTCGGCGGCACCAGCTGGTCAGCCAAGACCCAGCTATCCAAGTACTTCAGCAGTAGCTGGCCAGGCTAGACCTGGCTATCCAAATACTGCAGCACCATCAGCTCAGCCCAGACCAGGCTATCCAGCTACATCAGCACACCCAGGTCAACCTAGACCAGGCTATCCGAGTACAACGGCGCCAGGGGCCCAGCCAAGACCTGGCTACCCAATTACCTCCGTACCAGCCGGACAACCGAGGCCAGGAGCTCCTGCTGCTGCTGCTGCTGCCACCTACCCTCATTATCCCAGTCATCATCCGGGTGCTGGGTATCCATCAACTGCACCTCATCCCCAAAGCTATTCGGCCACCTATCCCCCCAGCCATACTTCCCATCCTGCTGCAGCCCACCACCCATATTATTCATCTCATCCCTCTGCGCACAGGCCACCAGTACCCCAGTCATACGCCTATCCCCATCGTCATCCCTACCCAGCAGCCACCACAATTAGTACAAATACTCAGGCCCATCCATCACAAGCACATGTGGCAGCCCATTCTCATCCTCATTATAGCAACCCTTCATCACGTTCCCACCCATCTTCTAACGTGCGACAGGACATTAGCAGTTCGCAAGCACAGAGACATTTTAGAGGGAACAGTCCTCTGAGGACTTCTCCCAAACTTGAAGTGAGGTCTACTAGAGTGAGCTACCGCCCATCCCCTCCAACCATTCGTGGTGTTGCTACGTCAGATCGTCTTGCTTCTAACATTCTCCATGATGAGGTAATTTGATGAAAATTGTAATATTTTCTTTTTTAATTTTTTTCATTCAAACAGTTTCAGCACTATTGTGTTTTGAATTTCAATTTGAAATGTTTCTCTAATTAGTGTGGGGTCTTTGATCAAAATTGAAATCAAGAGTAACCATAGTAACTTACTAACATATCCCTACTTGCTTGTCCTGAGGTGTCTCAAATCGCTACCGACCAGTTGGAAGAAGTTCATCGACCCTTATCACTTTAAGCATTTATTTTAATTTATGTTACCATTATAATCTAACGAAGTCTACTGAAAGAAAATTGGGAAATGCATTGGTCACGCCTTAAGAAATACCAAGATGCAGATGATGAAAGCAGCATTCCAGGGAACAATTCAATCACAGACCAGAAAGTAGACCATCATCAGTCCCATACACTAGTTATGTGCAATAAACAAATCCTTTGGCCTGGGACACTCAAACAGAAGAAAATCTCCCAAGTCAGTCAGGACAGAAAGAGATTAGAGATAGAGACAGATTGTAAAACACCAAAATATATGTGAAGCAGTGAACTTTATTCATGATGATAGTAACAAGTGACAACGTGGGTACCTCCCTCTATATGGATCTTATTGGAGCACTCTGAATCTTTGGCGGATGGTGGTGGACAGTTAAACGGGGTCATTAGTAGTAGTAGTGAAGGAAAATTTTTCGTACATGGCCAAAGTAGGCGGTAAAACGGGGTTTGTGGTTTAAAGGAGAGCTTCTTAACAGGGTTTGACTGTAAATACAGTTGTTGACTTAATACAATAAACCTATTATCTGTAGAAATATTTAGATAAATGAATCCTCCCATCATCGCCTGCAATTGAAATAAAAATTTCTTTTTACTGGATCAGAATGAAAATAAACTTGACCGAAAGGTAGCCTAAAACTAAAATAATTAACTTTCAATATTTTACAACCTTTTGACTCATTTTCCAATGCATACTTTTAATCTTGACGTTATGTATACAATGGGAATAAATCAATCCATTTCTGTGTATTTCCACTGTGACAATCTGTGCCTTGCTTGAAGGTGTTAAATATAATCAAGGATGCCTAATTTCAATATTTTACAACCTTTTGACTCATTTTCCAATGCATACTTTTAATCATGACGTCATGTACACAATGGGAATAAATCAATCCATTTCTGTGTATTTCCACTGTGACAATCTGTGCCCTGCTTGAAGGTGTTAAATATAATCAAGGATGCCTAGCTCTAGTCCTGGCAAGCTGGTACAAGAGATATTGTGCTGAGCCACACAACTAGGTGTCTTCTGTTTGATTCCTGTTCCTACCATCAAATACACGTTGCTTAAGATGAAAACCTTTTTTTTATTTTGTCCCTATGAGTTGATTTTATGGAGATTCCTCTATGATTATCCAATTGTTAAATTGTGCAAATGAATAGATTTTGTGCTACCTGCCAAAGAAATTCATTTGTCGAGAGGCTTTTCTCCAAACATCAAAATGCAGGTTAGATGTCCAGTTGCATGTAAGGGAGGGCTTACATATAATTGTCAATATTTATTGTCAGATGTAGCTTTGGTATGCATGTATATTACCAGAAGGCATCCTCCTGTCTCTTATATAATGCTTTTCATGCACTTCTTTTGCTCAGGTGAAAAAAGGATTTCGCCAGCTTGTGGAGGATGCCGTGAGGTCAGCCTTGCGACCAGCATGGTCTACTAAGAGAGTGACTAAAGATTCTTATAAAGACATCTTCAAGAAATGTGTTGAAAAGGTTAGGGATATCATTCATGTTGGTATTTAACTGTTAATCTTCATATTAATAATAATGAAAACATTCAATTCAATTCAATTTAAGTTTATTCAGTCAATGATCATTATAATTATAACCATTACATATTATAATATATATCAAAATATGAATATGAGATGAAAAGTATTTGTAAAATAATATTAATTATATAAGCCTATTATTATTATATTTATGTACCCTAAGGCTCGTAAACTCTTGAACTTTACTTTTTCTTTTTTTAATCATTTGATTTTGTGTCTTCCGTTCATTGCTATATTGATTGTCATTAAGGGAAATTTTTATTCTCTTGTCCAGGTATGCGGCTCCAAGGAGACTGTTGTCCAACAAGATAAGATTCAATCTCTGGTAGATGCATATGTGTCTAAAGCCAGGAAAAGAATCTGAAGACTTATCAAACCAGGGATGTCCTTTATATGTGATCTTGAAACATCCATGCTGTAGATGGAAAATTCCATATTTTTGGATCAAACTTGTTTCACAGTAAGAACACACTTATTCCTAACCCCAGCTCTTCTGGATTCAACATACACATTGAGCAACTGAATTGAGCAACTTTGAAGTTGAATAGGGCCATTTATTTCGAAGAGGAAGAGGAAAACTGCCAACAAAGAAGGCAGAAACCACAGGTGCATTCCGGCTAGTTGAGTAAAACAATTGCTAGGCAAGTAATAATTACAGCAGTCACTTGCTTTCAGTAGAGCAGAGTTGAACAAGCTCCAGGCAAGGGTCCGAGATTCAGTGATCTAGAATTAGATTTGAGTGACATGTATTTAATCTAAATCTAAGACAATTTTGATAAATGCCACTATGACCACTACTCATCTGGCTCAACATACTTTAAACCCCTGATTGCTCTACTGATCATAATTTATTGCTGTTATCACTTGCCTTTTCATGGCTTTCCTTGCCTTGTTGAATGCATCCCAATAATGAAAGACTAGGAATGTGAAAGTTACTACTGGAAACTGTAAAGTGATAGGAATTTGATTCAAATGCTTACACTGACAGAAGTTTGTGTAACTTAGTGTAAGATTACCATAAAAAATTAATGAAAAAAAAAAGATAAAAGGGCATTCCAGCATGCACTTGGTATCTTTTCCATCGGTGTCAGTTTTTACTTTCTCAGCCCATTTTGTTTTTTATTTTTTATTCTTGAAGAAATCAATGGTCAGTATTTCTACGGAGCATTTTTTCTTTGTTTTTCAATTATTAACTTAAGAAGTATCACTGTAGGAATTTAGAGGATTTTTTCAACTTTCAGCTGGCAGCTCCCATTTATTCATTTGTAATGGTTGTACAGTCGACGCCGGATAAGTCGATTTTCACGGGACACAGATGAAAGATCGACTTATCTGAAAAAATCGAGTTAC
>JBCHJU010024992.1:0-11914 GCA_039654505.1 Plocamopherus imperialis | reverse complement strand
AGAGAGAGAGAGAGAGAGAGAGAGAGAGAGAGATAGAGAGAGAGAAAGAGAGAGAGAGAGGGCAGGGGGGGGAGGCAGAAAGGTAAGCAGAAATGGAGGTAGGGCGAGAGAGAAACTAAGAGAAAGACAGAGAGACAGAGGCAGGCAAACAAGACTACAAATGGACAAGGAGAGAGCGAAAAACAGAGATGGATAGAAAGAGAAGAAGCATGATAATAAAAATGAGTCAAAAAATTTTTCCAAAAACGAGGCCAAGAAATGATTCTTCATATTATTGGGGAAAAAAATAGGATTAGCAAACTTTTCATCAAGCCAGTGACTAAAACTGCCACAGTGCTTGCTCAAACATTTTAATTTCTTGGATCATTCTGATATGAAATTGTAGATGAAAGCTTACCTTCATCGTTGCTGTAACAGTTAGGACAATGCAATTTGTTCATCCGGACACGGACATCAGCACCTTGAGAGCCTGTGCCAAGTGAGGCATGACACACACAGCACCTGAAGCACTGGAGGTGAAAGAAAATCCCCAGGGATTCAATCACCATAGCTGCACCAAAACCTGAAAGGAGATAAACGATATTGACACAAATTTTCTCAATGATCTTACGCATGACTTGGTCTGATGGCAAAAAGGTGATGGAAGACACTGCATTATGAAATAATATAAATTTTGAGTTGGTCAAATTTAATACCAAAAGCTCATTTGCCTGAAAATGATAATGGTGTAAAAACCCTATTTTGGGTTTAGTTTCTAAATCACGACAAGAATAATTTTAGTTTTGGAAATTTAAAAATGAGAGAGAATTTTAAATGCTATGATCTTGGGTTGGCTTTCTGTTTAAGACCGCCAGCATGTCCTCTTTGGAAAAAACGTCCACGCGGGTCGTGTTCCCCTCGATGGTATTCATTGCTTTGATTTGGTACATGTATAACTTTTCATTAACCTTTGCTGCTATTATCAACTTGAAAAAAAAAAGAGAAAGTTGGAATAGTAATTGGACAGAGCTGTGACTAATAGAAGGATGTTGCCCTTTTAAGGATTTACAATTTTGATGTTATCAACTAATCAAAGGAGTTTTATTTTTTTTTCCCCCTCTAGCCTTTACCTTAAGAAAATTTTCAAAGGCATCTTATTTTGAGGTTTGAAATTTGTGTGGCTTTATCAAATCTGATAGGTGTTTATTAAGATCAAAACTATCCAAAAACAATATTAAAAATGCTGTTTTGAAGAAAACATAAAACAACTCTTTATTTTGGTAGGGCAGCTAATATGTACTAATATCCCAAAATCCAAAACAGGCAAATTCTTAAACCCTTTCGGCATACAAAATATATTTGAGTCAGGACCAGAACAATTGACACAAAAACAAAAACAAAAACAAAATAAATGACAAGTTGATAACTCGAAAAATGGCATCATGCAGCAAACAACTAATCCACTGGTACAAATACCACACTGGTGATAATCTGCTGAACTCTCACCCCTTTGGAGACCTCTCACAAAGTAGGAGGAAGATACAAGAGAGGCTTTAAAGAGAAAAGATTTATATATCACAGAATAATGAAACAGAGAATGTCAGTGTCAACACAGAGAAGATTGGAGAGAGATCATTCTTGGAACCTCATCTCCTATACACTCGAAGGTAAAATGGGATGCCGGCAAAGAAAGAAAGAGAGACAAAGAGATATGGAATTTGAAAAAAAAAGTATGTTTATACAGACAGTGATGAGCTTTAAGATGCCTTACCCAACTCTTGATTGCAATGGGAGCAGAGCTGGTTTCCATTCACGGGAAGACCACCTTCATTGTGGCTTGGAGGCGGCTGGCGCAAGTGAGGAGCGTGTTGAAAGTTAGACGAGGGTGGTGGGTAGTTAGTGTTCGGGCTGTATCTGTTCATTGATTCATTGGGCATGTGAGAGATACTTTTGTGTTGCTGCTGCTCCTGCGAGCTGGCATGGTACGAATTATTGCTACGTGGCGACAGGGACCGGGGCAACGGGTGCGACGGCTGAGACATCATCTGAGGCTGGTGTTGCTGCGGCTGGTAATGCTGCTGCTGGTGTTGGTGAGGAGGAGGGATGTATTCTGCGGGATAGCCGTTGTTGCTGCCCTCGGGTCCTCTCGTAGACGTTTTCTGAAGCAGAGTTTGGCGAATGGCACGGGGCATGGAGGGCGACGTGTCCGCGTTGTTCCTCCAACGGTTGCCTATGTCGTCGCTCTGTGGTTTGATGGGGCCTGGATAGAGGACCTGGCCTGGCTTCACGGGTGGTGGCTGCCCTCTGATGCGACTGTCAGACTCGGCAAGCCGCCTCCTCTCTGCTTCCTCCACAAGCCAGTGCTCTTGACTGTTGCCAAAGTGTGATCTCTTAGGCTGGTTATTCTCTTCCCTAGCCCTCATGATTCTAGACGCTTGTCTGTTCGGATCCTGCCATTCACTGTCATCTCGTAGACGTGCCTTTGGAGCCGAATTCAGTGTATGGCCTTTGGCTTGACCGGGATCTTTTGTGTTTGGACTCGGGACCCTCTGCTGCTGCTGTTGATGTTGTTGGTGGAAGTGGGTTTCTGGGCTTTTGCGAGTCATGCTGTGATCTTGGGTTGGCTTTCTGTTTAAGGCCAGCATGTCCTCTTTGGAAAAACGTCCACCCGGGTGGTGTTCCCCTCGATGGTATCTGTTCTGGTCGGAGGAAGAGGAGGAGGAGGAAGGCGGCTGGACTTGGGAATAGGCATTGCTTCCTGATCCCCCTTGCCTGTATCCTTTGGGTTTCTCAGGCTGACTGTTGCTATACAAAGGCTCCGAATACGACGGCTGGGTGGTCCCAACATTGCCTTGATAGTAAGTAGCTCCTGGGCGCTGTTGCTGTGAAGGCATGCTTGGCTGTGAAGATATGTTCGGTTGTGAAGGCATTTTTGGTTCGGGTGCAGCGGGTGGCTGCTGTGAAAACTGAGAAAGGTGTTGGTGATAGTTCTCAAACTGCTGGGAGCTGGGGTATAAGTTTTGATAGATTGCATGGGATGGCGGCGGAGGGGGAGGAGATATTCGATGCTCTGACTGATATTGCTGCTGTAGTTGTGGTGGCGAATGATACTGAACTGAATGCTGTTGTTTTTGTTCTGCATGGTAAGGAATTTGCTGTTGCTCCTTCATTTGCTGTTCACGTATCCTTTTAAACTCCTCTTGTTCTCTTTGAAATTTTTCTCTTTCCATCCTCAACATTTCCTGAAAACATGAAAGAATAAATAAATAAATAAATAAATAAGATGAAGCAAGCATTAAATACAAATGAGTTTAACATAAATACTGCAATTAAAAATATACATATATATATCCTCTCTGATCCTCTCATATCTAGCCAGAAAAATAAAAAAAAAACACTACAATAAAATCTGAAGATCTGAATTTTTGTGTCATGTGTGAACAACAACAAATAAAAAGGGCCTTGAAAGGAGGCTTCAAATCAAATGCAGGTCACAAGTCTCTTTTTCTATTGCAAGGAAAATTGACTACACAGAAAAATGTCATAGGGTTGTTGAGATCAATTGCATACACACCTCTTTTTCTCGCAGTTCTCTTTCTTTCTCCTCCATTTTCCGAAGCTCCTCTTGCTTAGCTTCCCATTCCCTTTGTTCTTTCATCCTTTCTTCTTCAACTTTTCTCCTCTCCTCCTGGCGAATTCTCTCTCTTTCTGCCTCCAGAAAACTGACAGAATTTGGATCTGAAATACAAAGCACAATAAGGCGTTTCAATACAAGAAGGAAACATATGCTCTAAATAATGTCTTTCACATGAAATATGGACAAAATCTGTCTTAATTACGATATTAAAAAACAAGAAATACGATATTAAAAAACAAGAAACCAATTTTCCTTATGCTCATCCTATTTTTCTAGGAAAAAGTTCTTGTATAAACTCCATACCTCTATAGCTTGTGAATAATGAACAAAAAAAAAAATTTTGATGACTTACCAGTCTCTTGCTTTGGAGGCAACTTAAACTGAAATTCCAAGGGTGCCATTGATTGCCTGAAAGAAGAGTTCAATGTTTGATTTCCATGTAAATAACTGTCTTGGAAGAAGTATCTCTTTGTAGAAATACTAAATAATGTATTACACTATCAAATATGAAGACATCATCTTTCAGATATAATTATATCTTGAAAATGTTCAAAATATCTCTTTCAAGCTTTTTTTTTTTTTTTTATTGAAAATCAAATTCAAGAAAGAATTGTTTAATAATATTTTCTTTTTCTTTGTCTTTTGCTTTGTTCTTGACGCTTAAAAATCATATAAAATTCAGTCAGACTACTTCTTCTTGCTGCATAATATAATCAAGCAATTTAATTTTCCTTATATATTATCTGTATGAATTTCGTTTGCCCGCATTTTACTTGACAAAAAAATTTAAAAGCTCAGGATGCATGTATATTTTAAAGAGTCAATTGAGACTTTTTTTGATTTCCTCCTTTAAAAAACATAAATGAAAATTTAATTGTGGTTGAAATGCAATGTTTCAAATAACAAGTTCATGTTTTGCTACTCACTGTTTCTCTCCCTGATTGCGGGGATCAATGACGATGACACCTTGCTGTTTGGGGAATGCATATGACATGGGGGCGTTGACGTCACTTTTGTTGCCAATGTCAAAGGACATAGAAGTCACATGACTGGCAGTGGCATTGGAAGGAAGTGGGGGTGGTGGTGGTGGTGGGGTAGAGCTTGAGTTAAGGCTTTCGGAGGAATTTGATGCTTGCCACCTTTTTGTGCTCGTAGATGAGAGAGATCCCGATGACGGAGGGAGAAAACTTGATGGCAAGGGCAGGTTTGAAAAAGAAGATGATGCAGAAGATGAGGATGAAGAAGGTGGTGGTGGCTGTGATGACAATGCTGCTGCTGTCTCTTGAATTCTGTTGCGTCTTTCCATGCGCCGTTCTTCAAGTATACGTGCTTTGTCCAGTTCTGGTTGTAGGAAAGACTGTTCCTAGAAAAGAAGCAGAAAAGGCATCGATTGCATTGATGTCTGAAGAGTTGACAATTGACAGGTCTTGCTTTTAAGATGATTTATTTTCCATCCATTCAAAGTATGGTCACCCATCACTTAAATTATAAATCATAACATTTTAAAAGGAAATTTCTGAAAGTATAGTAAATGACTAAAATCTTGGGCAACACAGATGATTATAATGTTAAAATCTTAGCAAAATTTATTCTTCTATGTGTCTATCATATACCTGTTTCATTCGTTCCTCTGCTTTTTCCTCTGCAGCTTTCATGGAATCCTCATAAGCATTTTTTATTTCATCTTGGCGTGCTTTGAAATGAGCCTGTTGAAAAAAATTGATTATAAAAGGAAATAAAATCAATTGGTTGGTAAAATAAAAATGTAAATAAAAAATGTGTATAAATATGTATATAATCAAGTAAACAAAGACTTTACATGTGTCATGATTTTATTTCCTATGAAAATGTTTGTATACTCCTTTAAAAAATAGTTCTTAAAAACAAGAACCCCCCCTTCCCCAACAAAAACAGACAACCCAGATTGAATTGGTTGAACCAGCCAGAGCACGGCAAAGAGGATGAGGGTCTGGTCATTAAAGCTACAACATTAGTTTGAGCCCTCAGTCAATGTTATACTTCATCGCTCGAAAAAGTATTTGAATCTGAAGGAAGGAAAACTCATATTAGAAGCTTCCTAACTCAATTCAGGATACGGCATGCTTGGAGAGAAGAGTCTCTGGAATTCCAGCATTGAAAAAAGGAACATACATCCATAATCTCTTTGTCATTTCTGAAACTGAATGTGTGGGATGCAATAGGCCTCATAAGCTCATTGTTGCAAGTTCGAGGTACAATTTCTAGGTAAATGCTTGTCAATATGTTTTGCTTGAGACAGCTTTGAAAACGCAAAGATTGGCTGTTGATTATTCTATTGTCAAGATAATTCTATTCTCAAATTGTTCTAGAAAAGCAGGCAGAAGGAAGATAGAATTCATGAGAAAAGACTAATTAAAAGTCTGCACAAAAATAATCCCTCACTGTCAAGATAAGCTTGATCTTCATTTGAAGCAAGGCTTACAAATGAAACTGACAAGCGTAATCATTTTAAACATAATACATTCCATAAGGGATGTCCAGTATGGTTATATTTACATCTCTTCTTTTTTTTTTTCCGACATGTTCTTTCTACACCTTCAATAAACATTATTTAACTCCCGGCTATTGAGCAAAGAGCCTTGTTAAAAGCATTAGTATCAAGAATACATGGAAGGTTTAGTTCCCGAAATGAATTGGAGATGAGATTTCTCTACTTGAGAGGGTGTTAATCGCATTGTTACCTGAGTGTCATCTCGCTGACTTGAATGCATAGCATCAGACTGCAACACATAAAGACATGCAAGGAGTTAGAACAAAACACAGCACACACTCATGCCACAAAGGGGGAATGATTAAAATTGATAAGCAGTTGTTGTTTATTTTGTTCTCCTTGAACAGCGACTAAACAAAGAAGACAACTACATGCTTTGTAAGTTGAATGTTATCTTTTTGAAAATGATACTCAACATGACTCTCTTCTTTCTTTCTTTTTTATTGATCAATAAAATAAAACAAAACACAAAAAACTCCACAAAACAAAAACAAAAAAATGAAGTAAAGAAAAAGTATCAACCCCTCCAAAAAAACCAAAACAAAAACAAAAAACAAAACAAAAAACAGGACACACCAATATCATGCATTTTAGCTTTTCGTAAAAAATCATAGCTAGTCTTGATTTACTTGATGATGATATGATAATGATAATGAGAGATGATGACAAAGAAGATGATGATGATAATAATGATGATGATGATGATAATAATAATAATAATAATAATAATAATAATGATGATGATGATGATGATGATGATGATGATGATGATGATGATGATGATGATGATGATTACAGTGATAACGATGATCATGAGAATGATGACAATAATAATAATGATAATAATAATAATAACATTAATAATAACAATAATAATAATAATAATAATAATAATAATAATATTAATAATAATAACAATAATAATAATAATAATAATAATAGCAACAACAACAATAACAACAGCAAAAATGGTATAATAATAACAACAGCAATAACAATCATACAATCATCATCAAATGAAAATCATAATAATCCTAATAGTCGTATCATTCATGAACTTTTTCATGACTTTCTTAATTGAACAAATACAGCAATATTAAAATTTTCATGCATTAAAAATTTTTCTTTGAAATCTGAATAAATTTTTTTGTCATCACAAACAACTTGGCATGCCCTTTTCAGCTTGGTGCACAGTATAGATTGGCAAAAGTTAAAGTTCACTAGTGCTTGAATCATGCTTGAAAAAACCAATTTGATGCACATATTCAAGAGACATTTTGTCATAGAAAAAGAACAATGCATTAATAGAATAAGGGAAATAGTCTGAAAAGCAAATTTTAGAGTGTTTCTTTCATTCCATGCCACCAGTACCAAAATGCATTGGTGCAAAAATACAAAAACAACATCCCCCTAAAAAACAACAAACGAACAAACAAATAAAAACAAAAAACACAAAAAAGACATCTGAAATTCTATCAATAACTTGATAATACTTTAGGACAATGTACAGAAAAGCTTTGCAAAAGATTGTTAATCTCTTTTGTCATTACATGCACATTATAATTTTGCTTTCAGATGATAATTCAAATGTTTGTGCTTGGATAAAGGAGGATCAAACAGTTTAATTTCCTTAAACTTATCCTTCCATACATTAAACTTTTAAAAAACCCAATGATTTACCAGACTGGAGTAATGGTTAACACACCCCCCCCCCTCTCCCCCCCAAAAAAAACAACAACAAACAAACAAAAAACCCACAGAACTTTACAAGTTTTAAAATAATCCCATTGAAAACTAACCACATACCAAACAATGGCATAAAATGAAAGGAAATGAAACTAAACAATACTGTTTACTTTTTCTTTCAGTTTCAACTTCTGGTTTTTTTTTATTTACTTGATTAAAGGAGGAAATCCCCTACATATTTTTGGCTTATTCTAATCGAAAATTTGTGAAAACTATCTGTAGATGTAAGTGATTACTGAAATCATGCAGCACAGCCCCTGAACAGGCTACAATGACATATTGACCATGCCAGCTGTATCTTCTCTTAGAATCCATGGAAAAAGCGAAGACCAATTGACTGATTGATGTATTGATGGACTTTCATGTCATAGGTTTATATATTTATAAATTATAGTGAGGGACTAATGTTCAAGCTCATGGTATACATTGAAGATTATGGTTATTGGAAAATTTTCAAAAAACAAAAACAAACCCAAAACAAATAAAACATAAAAAACGAAAGAAAAACCCCAACAAAACAAACAAAAACCCCACAAACAAATCCTTCCCCAAAACTCCCGAAAATAGAAATAGTTCAATCTTGTACTCTATAAAAACCCACCCAAAACTTTTCTTCAAATGCCACGATAAACCAAAACCAAAACTACCAATTCATTGATTCTGCTTGATCCTTGCTATGTTTTTCTGTGTTCAACAGTTCAATGAAATCTTAAAAAAAAAAACACAACAACAACGAATGAGTAATGTAAAACAATTGGTTGATGAAATGCAAATTAAATCATCTAATTCTGGAAGTTCCGAAGAAATAATGCCCTCACAGAATTCTCCATGCATTCAAAAATACAAAAATGAAGCATAAATGGAGGGAAATATTCTGACTTAAAACTCGTACCTGTCTGTCCTGATCTTGCCTAGATGTCCATTCTTCAAGTCTGTCATCCCACGATCTACTGGGCTTTGAATAATACAGGCTTGAATCTTGACCTTTTGGAACAACACAACAAGATATTTGGTATGAGTGTTGTCATTTGGATATCAAATGTGGGAATTTGGTGATCTTATTTTGCTTAAACACATTTTCATGGTGAAGAGATGAAGGTGGCAGGTTCTGATCTTTCAAGGAAGTACTAAAAGGACAAGATCCACAGCAGTCAGTGCTAAGCAGAAGTAACCAGAAGTGAAACGGGAGGAATTTATACGAATTTTGTATGTTTTGTGAAAACTTTTGAGCTTATTTTCTTTTACAGGAATGTTACTCTGAGGTGAATGGTGAATGAAGTGTTAAGCAAATGAAGACTATTCTGATGAACTCATTCCATCAACTCACTTGCTTCCATTGTGTCATTAGAAGGTTGATTTGATAAGCCTGAATTGAGGCTGATCTTACTGTAGTCAGTAACTGGTCCACCATCAAATGTGTACTCTTCCTTCTGCCTTTGTCGTTGCCATTTGCGTAGAAATTCTGGAGGGCCATCATCCCCTTTTCCACCACTGTCCTCTGTGTCACAAATTTTTTTTTTTCCAAAATTATTTGTTGTAGGAATTATTTATTGTACCAATGGAGCGTCAAAAAGGAAGAAATCTCTAATGTTAAAAAATAATTTCAAAAGGATATCATTTCAATCCTCGTAAGTAATAAGACACTTTTCCCACTTTTCAAGGGGGGAAAAATCCTTCATATTAAACAGCTTATTTTACTTTTTCATTGGAATGAAGTCAATAACCAGTATCTCCCATAGCAGAATTAGCAGGACAAAATTTGTGTAATCAGTAAGAAGTATTCAAGAACAACCAAAGAACATGGCGAAGGACACAATGATTGATTGAAAATCTCCTTGCCTCATTCAAATAACGAGTAACTTTGCACAATTTTATTAGTCAATTTATCAAGTGATTGCCATGACTGTTTGACTGGTCCCATCCAACACTACTATTTATTGTGATCTTAGGATTCATAGAGAAGGATAAAGGTACTGCACAAGACCAGGGACTGTGAGGTCTTGGATTTGAACCCCACAAAGTGACACAAGTGTTTTTTCCTTAAAGCAAAAAAATGTATCCATAGGTGTTTACTGTTACAGATTAAATTTATTACTGTACATTTCACACTATAGAAGCAGGGATAAGCTCTGGCCTTATGAGCCAATAGCCTTGAAAGGGCTACTTCTTTTTCTTTTTTAGTTGGAGACAGGGGGGGGGGGATTATAGAGAATGACGAATATGCATGAAACACGATAAGCAAAGATGCATATCAAGAAAATGAGCAAAGTAAGTGCCAAAGATATAAAAAGTTTCAAGTACCTGTCTTTTCAGGAGGCGGCGCAGAAAAGGTCATGGTCTTTGTAGTCACTTCTATGCGTTCTGGTTCTGATACCTTGAAGACAAAGAATTTGTCAATAACTGAAAATAAAGATAACTAACTACCATAGCTTCAAAAAATTACATAATTTATGCAATATTCATGTCCTGTGTCCACACTGTTATTTTTCGTCTTATCTTTTAAATCCACCTTACTTAATTCAATTCATTTAATTCAAAAACTTTATTGATCCAATAAAATGGAAATTAAAATGTGTGTCGATCGTAAAAAGGAATAAAGGTATGCATAAAAGTATGTAATGCATAAAAGTAATAAAAGTAATTACACAGGAGAGATGGAGGTGATTCAGTAAAAAGAGGCTTCTGCTTTTGGTTTCTTTTAAAGAAAATGACATCTAACACGATGATTTTACCATCTAATACATTTATATTCTTGCACTATTTCACATTCCCCAGAAATCTGCATTAACTATACAATGTATGTATGTATGTATGTATGTATGTATGTATGTATGTATGTATGTATGTATGTATGTATGTATGTATGTATGTGTGTGTGTGTGTGTGTGTGTGTGTGTGTGTGTGCGTATTTGTGTTTATATGTGTGTAGGTATGTATGTATGTATAGGTATGTATGTATTATGTTGTTTCAAAAATCAGTTTTGATATTTTATAATTTTGTTGGTTGAAGTGATTTGTCGTAAATGCAAAATACATATTATTATACTTGTAGTCCTGTTGTGATCATCATCATCATCATCATCAATATAATAATTATTATTATTATTATTGTTATTATCACCATCATTGTCATTTATCATCATTGTTGTAGATGTTATTTCGGTATCGTTGTTATTCTTTTTTTTTTTTTTTTTTTATATATATCTTCAATATTATGTAATTGTATAAATAATTATTTGGTATGTTGCCACAAACTGATGAAAATATTAATACTGAAATAGAATATTATGGAAAGATACTTCTGTTTCTTGTTGTCATTATTTTCCTCGCTTCTTTGTGGATGCTGCTCAGCGTTGCTCCAGTTTGTTTGTTGGTGGTCAGCATATATATTTATTTTGAAGTGACTTTTGTCCCCCGAACACTCGGAAAAATAAGCCCAATCGTTACTTTCCTTGAATAGATCTTGAGATCTAGATAATATGATATCTATGTTGAATGATTCCGACCCCAGCAGCCCTTTCACTTTTTGTCTATGCGGCTTGACATTTATTTTGCACATGATTCAATATGTCTCGGGATCCTCGCAATTGTACATGGCAGAGATCTTTCATTTCACGGTTTGTGAAGTTTTGTTTTCTTTATTTTTTTTCCCCATCTGAATCGACTGCGGGCTTACTAGATCTACTAGATTCTAGCCTTTGATTCCAGGTGTAGCGGACTAGCATCACGTTACTAAAGATGGCAGTCAGTTAGTGGCTTTTGATGCGGTGGGGCAAAGATGAAGTTTTCGGGGAAAGAAAGGTCTGTTTTTATTTGTCCGAGTGTATTTATGTCATATGTGTTGAAAAAACCCCCAAAACCGAGTGTATTTATGTCATATGTGTTGAAAAAGAAACCCAAAACCGAGTGCATTTATGTCATATCTGTTGAAAAAACAAACAAACCAAAACCGAGTATATTTATGTTATGTGTGTTGGGGGGGGGGGGGGGGGGGGGGGGGGGGGGGGGGGGGGGGGGGGGGG